>JARFJB010002531.1:205000-297500 GCA_036346205.1 Vesta saturnalis
TTTAGTTTTTTTCAACAATTTTAGTCAATCCGTTCATATATTTTATTGTAAGATTTGTTTCACCTCTATCCGATCTCTATAAGTAAACCTCTACATTTCTGCACTAATTGTCTTTGGTATCGGGTGTCATCATTTTTTAGTGATATATGTTTAAACTCCATTACAGATTTTAAAATTAGTCACTGTCGTATTTTTTTTGCAAGCGTTGGTGGTATTCCGTCATTTTTCCATCACTCTGCCAAAAGAACGTACGTAGCGAATACAGTAATCAGAAAACGAATACTAACGGGCACCAATACGCGTTGCTCGTCACACGCTAAGCTTGTAAAACTTATAGTGGTAGAATAGGATGGTTTGAAGCAAATATTTCAAAAGGTTATGTACGATCCAGAATCTGATGAAAACGCAGTTCCACAATCCCAAGGATTTTTACACGAGCTACATGACTTTCAATTTACTCTTTTATCATTCATCTTTTACGATATTTTTGAGTTAACAGATGTGTTGTTTGATGTATTACAAAAAAAAATCTCTAGATATTACTTTCTGCATATCAAAAATTAACGAAACTCAAAAAATTATATTCAACAACAGAAGTGATGAAGAAAATTTTTGATGCTGCCATAGATAAAACAAAAATTAAGCAAACGCGACGTGTTCAAACTCAAGAACAGATATTTCAAAAATACAAATTAGTGTACTTTGAAATCATTGATACGACATTAATGGGACTGCATACTCGATTTCGAGACATGGAAATGCTTCAATTTCTTTGTCTAGTAGACTACAAAATTTGAATCCTTTTCGAAAAATTTTCCATCGTTTGCTCTTAACAACGCGAAAAACTGTTTCATAGCGTATGAAGAAGAGTTGACTAGGGGCACATCTTTTCCAGAATCATTGAGACACGAGTTTGATGCAAACAAATCCACAAAAACATTGGCTTTGTCTACAGAATCAGCAACCACCGATCCGTCAATAGATGTCAGGGGGGGAAATGAAGATGTTCCAAAGTTTTTACTAATGTCTTTAGCTAAAGACCAAAATTTACGACTGCCTAAAGGAGATGTAGCTAGTTCATTGCATTTTCGTTGTTCGAACAACTTTTTAGTTTTAGTGATGACACTTTTGCAGATATTTCTAGCACCAACGTATTCTACATGACTGTCGACCGATTTATTAGATTGCCATTTAATGTAATGATTTGAAAGATGTCTTTAAAGAAGCATACAAATTATTTAGTTTGGTTTTAACAATGCCATCAACCAACTGTTCAGTCGAAAGAACTTTTTCTCGCTTGAAGAGAATTAAAACGTACTTACGAAATTCAACCACTCAAGAACGATTATCGGCACTAGCGACAACATCAATAGAAAAACGACTTCTCAGAGATTTGTATAACACAATGCCATTTTATGACGGCGTTATAGATATGTATGCCAGTATGAAAAATAGGAGAATCAATCTTATTTATAAACATTAAGTACACTAGAAATTCTTTTATTTCTAATATATGTCTTATTTTCAAAAATTAATAAAAAAATGTGTTAATGACAAGTAGACCCCCCCCCCCCTCGGGCTGAACTGCCTCAATTCGGTGCGAGCCGCCACTGCAACATTCTTTTCAAATTGAAGTCTACGAAATACGGCTACGAGAGCGTTGTACGTCGAATTTTGTTCACATCGTCATTTAAAAATTTGTTTACAAAATATGTGACAGGACACACTCAAGCTGGGCTTACCATCAACAACTTGCAACTTACCTTGATTAATCTAGATATTGATCCCATCATAATTAATGTGCATTATTGAGATTCACAATCAATTTATGGTAACCTGTGTAAAAATTTTGTTATGAAAAATTCTTTTAAAAATCGTTTAAAGATATATACAATGTGGAGAAAGCTACTAAATTTGGAAAAATGCTCCAAAACATAATTTAATAAATTACAAACTGCTAATGTGTTTCCATCTATAGATACTAGATTTTGCATTTAAAAAAAAGACTCCTCTCACACTGCTGAAGCAGTGTCGACGAATATGCCCAGTACTATAGTAATTGAAAACACTACATCGCAAGATTTTGAAGCTTTGCTATTAATACCTTCACCTAATACCTTATGTAATTCGCAAGATTTATCATCCCTTTCTGTTAAAAAGGACTTGTTAAACTCAAACTGTGTTGCTAAACACATAAGTAATCCAAACTCTCCTCGAGATGTATGTTGCAATAACAGTTCCGGCCATAATTTAGAATGCTTCTTCAATGACAGTATGGATTTTGGTGACAATATTGGCAGCTCGACGTATCAGTATGATACAAATAATACTGTGATTAATGAACACCCGTCAACAATTAATGAAAGTATTATTCATAAGCATTCACCTACGAATTATGGTATTCCACAAGAGTTGTTAAATTTATCGTCCCCAAACGGTGCAACCTCTTTATTATTACCGTTTGAGTCAATAAATATACCAAGCTCAAAATACAAGTCTCTTGGGTATCAACACTGTTCGTATTTTGAAGGATCGTTTAAAATTCCAATACGATTTTGGAATTTAATATACAAAAATGGAAAATTAGGAACAAACTATTACCCGTATTATTTAAGAAATCGAATTAAAAAATATGCAAATAATGTCTGCAAAATAGTATTCAAATATGTCAAATATTTAAAGAAAAAGTCTTACTAAAGTATTTGGGCTCTGCGTACACAATAAATACAACTGTAAGAAGTTTAAGGTCATATTAAGAAACAAAACCTGTTATGTATACAGTACAAATAAAGATTTTTACCATAAAAAGAATTTAACTGGTCAAGTAAAAGGTTCAGAGCGATGTATTGTAAAAGAAAAGTTAAGGAAACAACTTCCTTCACTTTATAAAGAAAGTATTCTGTTGGAAACTGAAGAAAGCTTTGTTAATACATCTAAAAATTTAAGTAAAATAAAATCTGATGACACGTTTAGAAAAATTCGCTCAGAGGGAGTGAGTGATTTAGATAGAAACAGAAATGATTCACTGGATATCGCTTTAATGCAAATGGCGCACGAGGAATACATTAAAGAAGTATCCATTTCTTTTAATGTTAAAATGTTCAGTGTTGAACAAGTGAATACTTTGAAAGTAGAAGGTTTAGGCAAATCATTACTTTTAATTTATTTTGACGCTACGGGAAGTGTAGTTCGAAGTCCACTTCAAAATACAAAAAAAATTATTTTACTGTGCCGTCATCAAAATACATACTACAAAAAGACTTTTTCCTATATTTTCTATGATATCATCCACTCATAATTCAAACATCATATTTCACTTAACGAACGATTTTCCTTATTTTCGTGAAATAGAGAAATGTTGGCCTATCTGTTCTGGAATTGTGTCGGATTTTTCCTTTGCAAATCTTCACGCAGCAGCAAAGTCATTTAATATGTGCACTTTGCTAGAGTATTTAACAATATGTTTTAAAATAGTAAACAATCAACAGAAAAAAAAACTATTCCTTCGTAGGAATACACCTGTGTTGTGCACACTTTATGAAAATGGCATGCAAGATAAACTATTTCAAAACAAGCAACAGCAATTATATTTTAAAGATATCATTTCATCTGCAATTTTAATAAAAAACTTTAAGGTAATGGAAATATTTGTAAGAAATATTTATATAGTTACGTGCAGCCAATTTGTAACCGATCAAGTACAATATGCCATTACCTTTCTCGGCAACGCGACTTTTAAAATTGAGTACAATACCGAATCGAAGTCTTCCTCCTCAATTAGTTCGGATATGAACGACATTAGGAAAAATCCTTCCTTATTCGTTTCTAGTCCATTTTATCTACACTTTTTGAACATGAAAAATTTTGTTAAGTTGGGGAAATGTGGTACATACAACCCGTACTGGTTTGATTTAATTATTCAAAAATACTTTTTATTTTGTCCGTTATGGACTGGCTTAATCATTGTGCCACATTGTGCCACCGTTAGTAATTTTATCATAGAGAATTATTTTGGTCAACTGAAGAATCATGTACTAGAAGGACAAAAAAATTTTGAATGTCCTAGATTTGTTCGTAAGTTGAGAGAGGAAGTTATATCGTTAAGTATGGAATGCAACCTAGGCATTAGGAAGTCTAGGTTAACAAAGGAAAATGACCCCAAAGATGAGAAATGTTCTCAAGAATCATGGGAAAAGCGAAAAAAATAAAATAAAACAGGTATCCATTTCAAAGGCAGATATTTACTTAATGTTTTTGAAAAAATGAAAAATTGTGCTACAGATGGTAATGCGTCGAAACAAATGATCTTCCCAGAGGAGGATACAGGCACTCAGCAATACCTTTACTGTTGGAAAGGCGGGTCAGAAGGATTACTTATTGCTTGGGTCCAATGCGATAATTGCAAAAGATGGAGTCATCAAAACTGCGATAGATATTCCACAAATAAAACGTACGTGGGCGATTTCATGTGTCAATATGAACGCTACCCTCGCAAGATGATGATTTATACGTGGAAAAGAAGTTGTATATAGAATGTGAAAGTTTTTCACATAGTTTAAACTTGACTACCGCTAATCAAAATTTCCTTGAAAAAGAGACCGTAAATCAAAACCAATGTCAACGTTGGAGAGAGGAGGAGAGAAAAATATACTTAACGTGTTCTTTTTTTGGAAGAGTATGTAAAGTAGGCAAGTTACTTTATACCAACATAGTAAAACAAATTACTCGAGCTCAGAAGTTTTGCTCTAACCCTACCAACCACGGATTGCAACATGAAAGTATTGCCATACAACATTATTTGGCAAGTACAAATTCTACACACATATTTCGAAAGGTTGGTTTAATAATACATAACACAGAACCATTTATAGCCGGTTCTCCTGATGGTTTTATTGGAAATGACGGAATAATTGAAGTAAAATGCCCCTACTCTTTTAGACATGTAAACCCTCATAATGTACAATTTGAATTCCTTTCTAAAGATCAGAAATGGATAAATCCGCAACACAATTATTGTTACCAAATTCGAGGGTTATTAGAAATTACCAATAGAGAATGGTGCTATCCAGTAATTTACACATTTAGCGGTATAAAGATAATTAGAGTCAACCGATCTAAATTATTTTGGAAAAGTATTTATTTTAAACTCAAAATTTTTTTTTACTTTTATATGTTACCAGATGAAGTTCTACAGAAAATAATTTTTTGGACAAAAAGAAAATAGACATACAAACTCAAATTTTTTGAAAACGGATTAGTCAAAGATCCCAGCTACTACCGCACTCTAGAAAGCAAAAGGGGTTATGTTGTCACAAGTTCTCCAATAACGTTTTCTTTTAATGAACTTTTAATAGAGTGCTACATTACCTTAAATGACAATGAATGGTTAAGCAGTTTCATTGGGGATCATTGTTTTAACATATTAAATGTCAACAGTCGGTACCAAATAATATCCGTTGAGAAATCATCGTACATATTTGGGAACCACACATTAAACTACTCCTTTGTCAATAACATTGAATTGATCAAACACGAGATAGCCATGCCTATTGCCCTACGAAATCATTTTATGTTAGTAGGAATTAACTTTTCCATCAAGAAAATGTTGTTTATTGATGCCAAAGGAAACGAATATTTCCAATTTGATACTACGCTTAATCTATTTTTAAATTTTATTCGATTAAAAAATGTAGATATTACAGGATGGAATATTGAAACCAAAAAGCACATCATAAAAGAAGACGATTATAATTGTGGTGTGTATATAGTTTATTATCTTAGTAGGTAAGATTGGAAACTTTTGGAACACACCACATTTCCAAGGTCCCACATTTCTAAGGTTACCACAATCTCAATGTCCCGCCCGCCCAAGTTTACGCAATAAGTAGGTCACGTCTACATAGAAATTTCCCAAGGTCGCACATTTCTAAGAACACCACACTGTAAGGTGTAAAAAATATGAAGGTCACTAACACTCAACACATTCACAAGACTATTTGCACACCCTATCTGCTCAGATAGACATCTCACTTTTTCAAGGTTTGCTCATGCAATTTTTTACACTTCTCTGACACCACACTTAGAACCAAATTAATAAAAAGATAATGATATGCTAATATATTTATTTGTTGTATGTACAAATGTAATCAGTGTATTATTCAGATATATGATTTTCTCTAGGAATAAAACATTTGGATTTAGTACAAGTGCAAAAGGTCCTTTCTACTTCTGTATCATTACACCTGCGAGGATGTGGTGCAAGTAATTGAGTACATGTGCAGTGTGGTGCCCATCGGAGATGCTCCTGTAGCGGAGTGTCAGATGACCGCCATTGGTTTATTCGAACTCCACACATGAGGCATTCAACCGTATCGTCTGAAGATGCTCCTCTAGAGGGCTAGCAGATGTTTATCAGCGGCACATGATGGTATACCATCACAGTATGCTAGATATATTTGAGCATATACACCGTGTGGTGTGTATCTGTCTGTCTGTCCGTCTCTCTGTTTGTATGTCTCTCTGTCTGTATGTCTACCTGTCTGTTTGACTGTCTGTATGTCTACCTGTCTGTTTGTCTGTCTGTACAGTAGTAGCCGCGTTTAGTCAGTTAGTGTCAGTCTGTATGATCTGGGGTCACACTATTGGGGTCTACGTTTTTCTGGAAATATGTCATAAGTAGCAGGAGAGGTGTATCAGTTATACTTACTATGCCTGTCTCGATCACTTGCTAAGACCACTTGTCGAAGAGCTGCATTACGAACTCGGATGAGTTCGTAAAGTCTACCAATCTCAAGGTCAATGTGAATTGGATAGGAAACCTCAGGTGTAGGAGTTGGCGGGACATTGGGGAGAGGAGTTGATGACGCTAGCGGGATAAAGTTGAATGGATACAGGAGTTCCTCAGGCCATGGTGAACGTTGTACGAATAATTTGTACTGTTCTCGTTTCACTAAATATAGGTGTTTCCCCCAGTAAAAACAACGTTTTTCATGCATTTTTGGAGGACATTTTTCAAGGTCAAAATTTATTTTGTGGCCTTAGAATAATTTTCAATGAAATCTTTACGGACTGGTAAAATTTTTCAAAAGTGATTTTGTTAACTTAAAATCATTTTCAATAAAATCTTTAAGGGACGGGGTTACCACAACGGACGACTTCTTACCCTGATTTCAGGATGTTATTCAACTGGAACGGTGTAGAATTTCTTGCTAAGCTAACATCTCAACGTTTGAGTCCAACAATAATATCTCCATCAATGTTTATGGACTGGAGGATACGTGATGGTCATCGTATTCCTGAGGTAGTGGGTCCTCTCTACTGTACAAGAGCTAAACAACCTATTCATGTTAATTTGTTGCTATTAGTCATCAAACCAAACGGACAATCAGCATTATGTATGGATAAAAAATTTTTCTGGTTTACTTAGCAACCAAATAAGTCTACGTAATGGAGCAAAATATTTTTGTGATTCATGTATTGATTACTTTAGAACGCAGAAACAATTAACTCGGCACGTATCTCATGAATGTAATTTCGTATACACAAAATTACCTGGCGTGATGCAAAGAAAAGGCAGAACCGGGGAGTTCTATGCGGAAAATATACTTGCGTTTCGAAACTATCAAAAACAGATGTTTCTACCGTTAATAATGTATGCAGATTTTTAAGCGATATTAGTACCAGTAAATACGGCTGAACCCGATCCCGAACAACCGTTCACGTTAAAAACATGTAAACATGAACCATACTCATTTATTTAGACGAATTCATTAATGGTCGCGGCTATAGGGAAAAGAAGTACATAAATTTGCGATTCGTCGATACTTGTAGTTCATGGCGGGATCCTTACATACCCTATCTCATAATTTATCAAATGATCAATGTAGAGAGGTAAGGAAATATTTTGGTGATGATAATGACTTTAACCTAGCTAGAAAGAAAGGTAATTTCCCCTATGCGTACGTGGATAATTTTAATAAATTAGACGATGTCACAGTACGTTCATATGACAAATTCTACCATAAAATGCGTGATGAAAATATATCATATGAAGAATACTGTCGCGTCCTACTGGTTTGGGATCACTTTAGGTGTAATACAATCGGGATTATGCTGACATATTTAAAATCGGACGTGTTGCTGTTGGCTGACGTGTTCGAAAGCTTTAGGCGGCTATGTATAGACATGTATGGATTAGAACCAGCGCAGTATGTTACAATACCTGGATTGGAGTGGGATGCTATGTTGAAATGTACTAAAGTAGAGTTAGAATTATTGACTGATATGGATATGTACCATTTTTTTAAGAAAGGTATTCGTGGCAGAGTGAGTACTTGTGTTAACCGAAGAAGTATTGCTAACAACGAGTTTGTCCCAAATTATGATCCTAATCGTCCAAAAGTTTTTTACAGTATTTAGATAACACTAATTTACACAAATGGAGTATGCGGCACCTACCTCATGATGGGTTCATGTGGTTAACTGAAGATGAAATTCAATACTTTGATGTACTGAAGATTAATGATGATGCTGATATTGGGTATGTGCTAAAGGTAGATATACACTATCCGCACCACCTGCACGATGAACACAATGATTATCATTTTTGTCCCGAAATGATCAGCGCACCATATTCCACGGAGGAAAAATTAATTCCTAATTTATGTGATAAGGCCAACTATGTTATACATTACCGGTATTTAAAACAATGTATACAGCATGCGTTAATTGTTACTCATATTCATAGAGTTTTACGCTTTCGTCAAAGTCTTTGGCTAGTACCATACATAGACCTTAACACAACTCTTCGAAATCAAGCCAAGAACAAATTCGAAAAGGATTTCTATAAATGCATGAACAATGGTGTATTTGGTAAAACAATGGAGAATGTCGACAAAAGAAGAGTAATAAAGTCATTAACACATTGGGAAAATAACGGGCGTAGTTTGGGTCTAGCACGGTACATCGCAAAACCGCAATTTTACTCAATTTACTGATAAATTATTTGCAGTGGAATTGTCCAAACAGGTGGTTACTTATGACAAACCCGTATATGTTGAATTTAGTAATTTAGATCTTTCCAAAATTATAATGTATCGATTTTTTTACGATATGTTACGGTAATAATGCAACGCTGCTCTATACAGACACAGATTCTTTAATTGTCGGGATAACAACTGATTATGTGTATGTGCATATGCGGAATAATGTTGATGAATATGACACATCCAACTATCACAACGGTGTGCATGGTATTACAACGAATACATCCGTCGTCGGAAGAATGAAAGATGAGTATTCAAGAAAAGCTATTCAATACTTTTATGGAGCAAGATCAAAATCTTATTGTCTAAAGCTTGCTGATGATCAAGTGGTTAAGAAAGCGAAAGGTGTTAAGAAAATCGTTGTTCAAAAAGTTCTGACAGAGGTAAACTACAAATCTGTTGCGGAGGCGTCTGATAAAACAGTAATGTGTAAAATGTTCGTGTTTAGATCAACTTTGCATGATATATGTTAATATAATATATGTAAAACAAAATCGCCTTTCGGTCCCAGGATGACAAACGATATCGATTGCGTGGCACGTGTACAACATTGGCGTGGGGGCATTGGCGCATTCCGGAATTGGAGAAGGTCGATCCTTTGAGTGGTCTAATATAGAGGTTCCTATGCAAATGAATTTGTATAATCCAGTTAGTATATAATAGTTTGGGTACTGATGCTTGTTAGTTTTAGGAGTGTATATATATCTCCATAATGAAGCTATAAACTGTATAACCATACATGTTAATATGTATAATATGGATACACCATTCGAGGTCGGCTACTTAATGCAGTAGGTAACTTTTAGAGGAATACATACTATTATTATGCCATAATTTATTATCGAGGAAATATATATATATATATATATATATATATATATGTATATATATATATATATATATATATATATATATATATATATATATATATATATATATATATCTATACAGGGTTGGGCAAATGTGTGAAACCCTTATTTCTGGCTAAAATATTGATTGTATCAAAAAAGACCTTCACAAAATTAATGTAAATTTTATGATCTATTCAGTGGCGTACTAGGATTTGCAGCAGCTACGCCAATGTTCGAGATAAGACGTCATGGATGGTTTTTTTAAATGGGTGACCCTGTATATTTTCGCATTTTCAGATATACCGTTTTTCTCCAATTATAATGATATACGGTTTGATAGGTATGCGACTTGTCGTTTTTTAAATATTAAATAAAATAATAAAATAAGAGATCGCTGTCGCTGTACTATCTAATAAAAAATATTCGTTTTTTTTGTTGTTGCGATGGTTATTTCTGTAACATAGCTCAAATATTTTGTATTATTGTCAGTTATTGTTAATTCCGTCAGATAATTTCAGTGTAAAGTATTAGTATTGTTTTCTAATCATGGTTGAATTAAGTGAACGTGAGCGTATTTCGTTGTTAATGATGGTTGAATTTGGAGACAGGCAGAGATCTTTAAATTTCACGAAACTGGAAGTGTTAGAAATCGGCCAAAATCAGGTCGAAGTAAATCGGCTACAAATGAAGATATGGCACTTGATATTATTCTTGATGAGCAAGTAGAACCGATAACTTCAGCACCAAAACTGGCCTTACATCACGATATTAGCGGTAGATCGGTAAGAAGGATATTGTCCACAATGCATTTAGTACAAGAACTTAATGAAGATGATCCTGATAGAAGAATGCAGTTTTGCCAGTCAACGATGGATCACATTGAAATGAATGGCAATTTTCTCAATAATATTGTCTTTTCAAATGAAGCAACATTTCAACTGAATGGTTTTGTCAATCGACATAACTGTCGCTATTGGTCTGACCGCAATCCTCACTGGATGGAAGAAAGTCACACCCAATATCCTCATAAATTAAATGTATGGGGGGGTATAATCAGAGGACACATAATTGGACCATTCTTTTTGAGATACAATTTAAATGCTAATCGGTATTAACAATTGTTGCAGGAGCCAATTGTTACATCATTAGTTCGTTTATTTCCGAACCAGGAGAATCCTGAACGACCCTCAAATGAAATTTGGTACCAACAGGATGGAGCTCCGCCTCATTATAGGGTTGACGTGCGTCAATATCTTAATGAAATATTTCCGGGGAGATGGATAGGTCGAAGAGGACATATTGAGTGGCCACCGCGTTCGCCAGATTTTAGTCCTGTAGACTATTTTCTATGGGGTTATTTAAAATCTGTTGTGTATAAGACCAAACCTCAGTCGTTAGAAGAACTGGAAGACCGGATTAGGGTGGCTGTGCAATAAATCTCACAGCAAGCCATTCAAAACTCCGTAAAAGCCTTTGTTGACTGCCAAGGTGCTGAAGGTCTCCAATTTGAGCATTTACTATGAATATTTTCTCAATATGAAGCGCTCAATTTTTGTTGTAAATCAAAAGTTCATTAAAATTACCAAATAATATGTATCTTCTTCATTGTATTATTTTAGTTAATATTTAAAAAACGACAAGTCGCATACCTACCAACCATATATCATTATAATTGGAGAAAAACGGTATATCTGAAAATGCGAAAATATACAGGGTCACCCATTTAAAAAAACCATCGATGACGTCATGTCTCGCACAATTGCGTAGCTGCTGCAAATCCTAGTACGCCACTGAATAGATCATAAAACTTACATTAACTTTTGTGAAGGTCTTTTTGATACAATCAATATTTTAGGCAGAAACAAGGGGTTTCACACATTTTCCAACCCTGTATATATATATATATATATATATATATATATATATATATATATATATATATATATATATATATATATATATATATATATATATATATATATATATATATATATATATATATATATATATATAGAATGTACTCATATTGTGACAAAAGAAATAAACAAAAATATATATTTACAATTTTTATTTAACAAAAGTGTACAAGCTTTAATGCATTACATAAGTATCGTGCAGATGGTATATATTAGACAGAGCGCAGTGACATAATGGTTTACAATGATAATAACAAACTGGTTGCAAAGCAGGAAGATTAGGATGTTCCTCAAGTTCTATAACGGGTTGTGTAACAAATTTTCTGATGTAATCCGCTTTGTCTCCACCCTTGACGTAGACAGTATCTGTAGATTGAATCAAGCGACTGAGATTTCTGCGAAATTGGTGTGGTGTTGTATGCCCCTCTTCCCACTTTAAACAGTGTTGATTATGAAATGACCAAGCAGCTTGACGGCGACTCTCCGCATCTAACGTATGCCATGGATACGGTGAGTTAAACATGTAGTGGACCACTTGTGTTCCATTAAAAATTGCGAGTTCTTTCGGTATAAAAACTTTTGAAAGTTTAAAGCCTTGTACGTCGACTATGATGGACATCTTACTACAGCTGTCTTACTATTTTGGTTAACGCGTTATACGTACCTAAGCGGTCATGGAGTATAACACAGTATGCTGTCGTATTCGCGGGTATGTTGACTGCTGTTTCGAATTCTACACGAAGTACTACTGCTTTAGAGTGTAATGCCTCTTTTGATTCGGACAGTCTACCACTATCAATGGTAAATTGCCGTAAATTGATTAGGTGTGAGTAATGGTTGACCATGTCTTTAATAATATGACGTTTGGAATTTAGCAAACATTTCATACAATGTATTTTCTCGTCCCGTTTGAAATCCGATAATAATGTATCTAGGTGTTTCTATACTAGTCGACGTTTTAATTGCTCATGCATGTTTATCTGTTGTTGGAACTGCTGGATATATGTGTGTTTCCCAACTTCTAAATGCTACTGGAGTATTTACATTTTTATCAATGTACTTCGTTAACGCCAATTCCTCCGCTAATTCTGGAATGATGTGCGGAACTTTCTAATATATTTGATCTATTTTAACTTTTAGTGTTTCATCTACAACTGTTGAAATTACTGCATCGGTATCAATGTTATTGCAAATTAAAACCAATTCTTGTCTGATGTTCAAAATCACTTTATTGTAGTCTTCCGCAAAGCCAAGTAGCATTCGCAAAGGGACACAAACATTAAAATACCCTAACGCATTTGTTAGTATCCTATTTGAGGTAGGAAACCAACCTGCGTTTGCATGACGAGCGAGGTCGTTGGGTGTGAATGATACTAATCCTTTCATTGTTAATCCAACCTTCGTCACGGAATCTACCACTATTCCATTCATTTCGTATCTAATTTCACTGAATAAACATGCAACACCATTATTAACAAACCGCGCGGTGTTAGAGAGGGCACCATCCTCACTCAGCAATCTTTCCCCTACGTAGACATATATTTCTGATGGTAAAGTGCATATGTCATCCTAAATGGGTATTCTGATTTCATCATTGCTTCCAAATCTCGTAGTATATGGTTGATGGGTGTGGAGTTCGGAATTTACCATGGCATTATCAACAACAACTTTTTCGTTTACGTTTAATCTGCTTATTGCATTACTATGAAACCAAGACTTACTGACTCTTGCATTTCCACACTTCGATCTTTTATAGTTCACCTTGTTGTGATTACACGCACATGTGTTATACCGCGTCACCATCCTTTCATCTAATGTAATACTATCGTTATGACTTCACCGTTCGCATTGACTGGGTCTCCGTCTTGGTCTACTATTTTAAGTGTTATGGTTCAAGTGGAGGATGTATTTATAGGTAAATAGATGACATGTAGAGATTCAATTATTTTGTATCCGCTATATATATATATATATATATATATATATATATATATATATATATATATATACTAGACCAATTACGTAAAGAGAAAGTAATAAAATAGGATCTCTGGTTATAAACCTATTACTATATTCACTTCATTTCATTGTTACAACGACCATCACTATAGATACTACTACATATCCAGCACTGATGTCAATAGATAAATTTGGTGGACACCTTCATCACCAAATGACAATGGATAAATTTGGTAAACATATAACTTATCATCATAGTGATGCCACGAAACAAGGTGATGTATATTACGAAATTTATTTTACCTTACAAGGTTTATTGCATAAGCGATAAAATGAGTAAAGCTGATATTGTTGACGAACTGCACAAACCAGCAAGGAAAAATTTTCCGCGGCGTTGTGTAGTACTGAAAGGTTTAAATGATCTCTTTCAAGCTGATTTAGTGGAAATGGTACCTTGCGCTCGGGTAAATAAAGGATTTCGATACATTTTAGTGATAATAAATGCTTTGTTTAAATATATTTGGGCTTCTTCCATCAAACGCAATAATGGTAAACTAGTCGCAGATGTAATGAATAAACTTTTGTCTGGTTTGCAAAGGACGCCTACACATATACAAACTGACATGGGAACGGAATTTTATAAGCCCGAATTTAAAAAAGCTATGAAAAAATGTAATATTAATCATTACAGTAGTTATTCCAACTTGAAGAGCAGTATAGTTGAACGTGTAAATCGTACTCTTAAAGCAATAATGTGGAAAACATTCAGTATGCAAGGTTCCTAGAACTGGTTATCAATATTACTTCAAATTGTTGTGGATTATAATTTAAGAAAGCATAGAACCACCGGATACAAACCTATAGAAGTAACGGAAAATAATGATGCCTCTATTTTGAAACACTTAAAATGTCATAAAGTTCTTGACCGTAAGACACCTAAATTTCAAGTGGGGGATTATGTACGTATTAGCAAATAAATTCCTTTTATGTATTGTAATATTATGATGTAATAAATAACTCTTTTTCTAATATTTTTTATTTATTACTAATACATACAATATTTGATACACTCTTCTATTCTTTTCCTAAAACGTGCAGAGTCTCTTGCTAACTATTCCCATTCTCCTTTTCGCTCCCATTCTACTACATCGTGAACTACGTCTTTGAGCTCATTAATGCAGACCTCCTTCACTTGTCGTGCTGTCATCTGTTGAAATATAATTCGGTAAATGACACTCTATTTCATGTACAAATTTTTCCCGAGATATTTTTCTAAGGTCTTCTATTAACCGCTTAATACAACAAATGCATTCTACACCATCGTCATGCGATAGAAAATATTTCTTACACAGACGTATTCTACTACCATACTTATAAACTAGATTATCTAAATAGTCATCACTAAACGAACGCCGCCCATACACTTTTTCATGTTCAGCATCAAATTCTAATGATTGAAATTGGCATATTAATCTTTGCATTGCACTGACGCAATCCACAGCCTTAGGCCACGACTCTGCACTATAACAGATCCACATATTGACTAAACTTTATTATTATCCCTATTCTCGCTTTAGTCGTCACCCCTTATTACTTAACGGCTTTCGCAACTTCTACGTCAATATCAATTTTCTCCTTGGAAAATTCTAAAATTTCCATAACGCATGCTACATTGAGATCAAATATACCTTGTAATGGAACTATTAACCTGTGTATGTTATCATCAGGCATTTCCGCTGCCGCATGTATTATTTTATTATAAAATTCAGGAAATTCCATAGTAGGTAGTAAATCCAATCGGTAACAGACTATCTTAGGAAGTCTCGATAATTGTTCTATAGACTCCCATCCTAAATAGATTTCTGATTCTTCAGAATCAGAGATGCGTATAATTTTCGCCTTGTTAATAGTTTCATACGATATCGTTTTCGAACCCATCTTAGTAGGTATCCATGTCCCTTCAGGTGTGTAGAAATAATTTGTAATTATCGCCTTGATTGTCCATAAGTATGTGCCATTCCGGCTTATCAAACACCACTCCATTACTCCTAAATCCACCAAGTTTTACGACTAGTTCAAAATTGAATTGGTGTGACTGACCGACACTAACATACTTCGATTTACTTTTATTTAAAAAATACTGCACATGGTTAATTAAAATATCACGACATCCACTTGAATTCATAACACTCACAATCATCGCCTTTCCTACAGCTTGACGTAATATGTTCTCCACTACACACAATACTGGTTTCACATGTACTCCCTCTGCATTTATATCCTAATTTCCCCACTATTCTACCGTCAACGTTACCTGCTTCACCTTCACCGCCACACTGCACGTTACTTTAGTAATCCTACCGTTTCAAGGCCTTTATTCACGACGTTTCTGCAAGGTTGGCGGGATCTCTCCAATCACTTCAACGATGTCTCCTTCACCTTTCCGCCCCCCCCCCCCACATTTTCAAGGTCTCCCATTATCCAAGTTCACTCCATTACAATGTCCTCCATTCTCACGTTTACCACTATTGAAAGGTTATCATTTTCGAAGTTTACACACCCTCAAGGTCGTGATAACCTCAAGGTTCTCATACTTACAATGTCCTCCATCTCTCATGTTTACCAGGTCTTTCCTTTCTTTAAAAGTAGGTATAACTACACATATAGTATCGTGTTGTTTCCACCAGTGTCAGTATGTCTGTTAGCCCAGTACAGAAGAATTCGGATGATGGGGAGTGCTATCAACCATTATCACTTTTTAATCTAAGTGTGTGGCGATCATGTAAACTGATTCCCAACTGGGTACAATTTGAAAAAAAAGGGCTACTGCCTTCTACGACATTAGAAGCATTAAAGAATACATATGATGTGCAATGGAATACTGAATGATTTGCCAACCTAGATAAAAGAATTCGCTACTTCCACCATCATGCCCTCATGAGTGATTTGGGATATTATTCACACACATTTGCTCTTCATACTCGTTATCATCTTGCTGGCCATATGCATTTATGCTATGACTGCTACTAATCATTGCGACCAAGTGAATACCGAGTTATTGACCATCATACACATATGGATAGATGGGTCCCAATTTACCACATGTCACACCAAGAACACTGGTGTTTATCGTGTAGAGCGCCCCTAAGAATGCTGCACAAGGTATATGAAGATGATTCATGCATACTGTGTGGAGAAGTATATTATTGGACAATTAGTTTCATTATAATGTATATATTGTATATAATAAATTATTTCCTGTTAGTATCTTACTGTGTTCTACAGTGAGAAGATGTGCGACGTGACACCAACCTCTTATTATCCTCAGTATTACAATTGTTTCGATAAACGTTTACTTACGTATTGAACATAGTCAGGAGTTCATACACCTACATCGCTTGCAGCAGCAGGGTTCATTTCCAAATCTTCAGACTTTACGGTTGAATGCTTCATGTGTGGAGTTCGAATAAACCAATGGCGGTCATCTGAGACTCCGCTACAGGAGCATCTCCGATGGGCACCACACTGCACGTACGCTCAATTACTTGCCCCACATCCTCGCGGGTTAATGATACAGAAGTGGAAAGGACCTTTTGCACTTGTACTAAAGCAAAATATTTTATTCCTAGAGAAAATCATATATCTGAATAATACACTGATTACATTTGTACATACAACAAATAAATATATTGGCATTTCATTATCTTTTTTTGGTTTTAAGTGTGGTATCAAAGAAGTGTAAAAAATTACATGAGCTAGCCTTGAAAAAGTGAGATGTCTATCTGAGTAGGTGAGGTTGCGCAAATAGCCTGGTGAATGTGTTGAGTGTTAGTGAACTTCGTATTTTTTACACCTTACAGTGTGGTGTTCTTAGAAATGGGAACTTTCTATGTAGACATGACCTACTTATTGCATAACCTTGGGACCTTGAGATTGTGGTAACCTTGTAAATATGGGACCTTGGAAATGTGGTGTGTTCCAAAAGTCTCCAATCTTACCTACTTACCTTTCAAAGATTGTAACTAACGGAAATTTAAGTGAAAGTATAAATATAGACGAATATAGTAATACTAAAACAAACTATTTTACGTAATAGTAAAAATATGAAAAACAATTGTTTGTTTTGTTCAAAAGAAATTAACCACAATAGCGAACACAACTTTCAATGCAGATTGTGTTTACGTCATGTACCCAACCAGTGCTTACTACTTTTAAAAGAAATTGAAATTGGTGGAGAAAATAATGAATGAAATGTACGATTTATGCCGGTTATATTAAATAATCAAATTGTTCTTAAAATTTTAACCTAAATTCATCTCAACTGACCTCAAATGTCACCAGTGAATATGCATTATAGTACGAGACTGATGCTGACAGTGAGCTGACATCCCATTTGGCGGTAAAAGTAACATTGTGGTACTTTCGATATGACACCAAAATTAACAGTGGTAAACTAAACAATCGTACAACTGCGAACAAGTGAGCAGAATGTTTTTTTATTTGTCTTCGCACAAAAATGATAAAGTGTGAAAACAATTAAAAGTGGTTAACAAAAATAGGATTTCTTCCATTGGAAGTAAAGATTTATTTATTGGTTGGTACGGGAAATAAAAAATCTCCAATGCGTGAGTATCATAATGTGAAATACCTCAAGAACTCGGACTTCGCACATGTTTTTTTTTAATGATTTTTGTTAGTGTGTAAGATTTTAAAATTGATAGAGTTTTTGAAGAGCAGAGAATAATGTTTTAATACTTAAGCAACTTATTGCTGATAAACAAATGTACATCGTTAAAAGTTTTCTTAGTTTTTTTTTTATTTAATTGCTTCTGTCATATTTTTAATTTAACGTTTGTCAGATTTCATTGTAAGTTAGAGTTTCAGTGTGAAATTATTACAATGTGCACAAGATAGATAGGGTGCAATTGATGTTTTTTTTTTCTTTCTAATTACTCTTGCTATTTACTTTGCTTTAACAGGGGCGCTACTGCAATATAATAATTGAATTAGATCTAAGATCAAAATAAAATAAAATCCAGCTAAATAGCAAGATCATAAATTGTACTGTAGTTGCAGCAAAACTCATTTGATTTATTTGTTTCGGATCAACAGTTGGGTACTGTTATCCTGTATTACAGGTAATTTAATTATTTAATTCCAAAAAAACCGAATGAAAACGTAATATTGCAAAGCAGCAATTAGTATAATGAAAGATCAATATTTGTAATTGAAACTCAAAATGGAGCTTTATGCATGGAGTACTTTATTAAGATTACACGCTTAAACTAGTATGAAGTTACAGGATGCAAGAATGCAATTCGTCAAATGTTGCATAATAGTTGTTTAAAAATAGTCATTTTAATATAGTTTAGATCTTGTTATGTATAATGTACATTGTATTGTCTTTGCAGACCAATTTAAATTTTTGTATATGTAAGGGTGGTAGTAAGGAAGATAGTGCACAGTATGTGAATACAATTGTAGCTTAAAAGCAGATCTGGGCAGATGCCGACGTTTAATTACCGAACCAAGATCTTTAGTTAACGGTTTTTTCTGTCTATGTAGCTATATTTATACCTTTCTTAACAACATGAAAGGGCATTCACAACACATAATCTGATTAATTCCATTAATAATGCTTAGTAATTTGGAGATGGGCATCTGATACCTAGAAGAGACTGAAATTACCTCATCTATGTCTAGTGCGCTGATAGTTTTAATGTTAACCATTTAAGATAATAGTGAAAGTTATGTCTCGTTTTGTTATTTTGGTATGCAATTTACAAGAAATTGTGGGTAGTTCTCCCTACTTTAGACGAGGCAAAAGTTATTTAGTTCTTATTATACTGTAATACCAAGGTAATTAGTGGTTATTTAAGGCAATTCTGAAAGTGACATCTCGTTTCCTTCATTAAACTTTTTAAGAACTTGGGGGTAGTTCTTTCTACCCTAGATGGGGCTGCAGCTGTTTATACCTTGTATAGTGGATTGCTATCGTTAGTAGTGATTTTTTAAGGCAACTCTTAAAGTGATATCTCGTTTTCTTCAGATATAAATGTTTTAAGATATTGGGGGTAGTTTTCTCCACCTTAGACGGGACTGAAAATATTCAGTGCTTATAGATTGTATTACTAAGGTAAGTAGTGATTATTAAAAGTAATTCTGAAAGTGATATCTCGTTTTCTTCCTTAGATATAAATATTTTAAGAACTTGGGGGCAGTTCTCTCCACCTTAGATGGGGCTGAAGTTATTTAGTCATAAACTGGATTACTAAGGTAAGTAATCATGCTTTAAGACACTTATGAGTGAAATCTCGTTTATTTCTTTAGGTATAAATTTTGTAAGAACTTGTAGGTAGTCCTCTCTACCGTAGGCGGGGCTGAATTTATTTAGTCCTTATGCACAGGATTTTTATGGTTAGTAGTGATTCTTTAAGGCGATTCTTAAAGTGATATCTCGTTTTCTTCCTTAGATATAAATTTTTCAAGAACTTGGGGGTAGTTATCTCCAGCTTAGACGTGGTTGAAGTTATTTAGTCCTTATACACTGGATTACTAAGGTACAGGTCGCACAACTAAAGATGATTTGGAGGTCAGCTGCGCATTCGTCCGTTTTCAAATATTCTACTCGCGGCAATTCGAGAAGTTCAGTAGCGTCGCAGGTAAATTGTTTCAAGTGTATATTACGTCATTGAACGTATACAAACATAATTATTAATATATTTTCTTAATACTTATGGAAATTTTACATTTAAGTCAATGAAATTAGAATGTTTTTAAACAGATTAGGAAATTATCCTTTATTATACAAACATCATTCCGCGATTACGTGAAAGTGGACCTTTCTACTAAATTTGTTTTTATTACTTATGGACTCTTAATTAGAAATTACACTAATTATGGGTGCAATCAGTTTCAATTGTCAACGGAAAACTGCGTTCATTCTCGTTTTAAATTTTAACAAGAGTAATTGTGTAATACGATATCGTGATTATGAGCTCTATACCTACCTTAGGTCAGCACGGACAAGTGATACGCAGTCAAACGAAATTGTTACAAGAAAATCATTGAAAATGAAGATAATTACTTAAAAAACGAACATTTTCTTGATATACAAACGGAACGCATAGTAATAAATTTGGGAGAAGAAAACAGTTCGGACGATGACTTTAGTGATTGTGATTGATTTTTTTTATTTCATTATATGATATATAAGTATTTCTACATGTTCGCAATGTATATAAATTATTCTATTAATAAGATAACATAACACTTTAAATGTGGGGGTAGTTTTCTCCACCTTAGACGGGGATGAAGTTATTTAGTCCTTATACACTAGATTACTAAGGTAAGTAGTGATTCTTTAAAGCAATTCTGAATGTGATATCTTGTTCTTTTCTTTAGATATAAATTTTTAAGCGCTTGGGGCTGTTTTCTCCACTTTACACGAGGCTGAAGTTATTTAGTCCTTATATACTGGATTACTAAGGTAAGTAGTGATGCTTTAAGGCACTTATGGGTGTGAAATCTTGTTTTCCTCTTTAGGTATAAATTTTTTAAGAACTTGGGGGTAATTCTCTCCACCCTAGACGGGGCTGAAGTTATTTAGTCCTTACGTACTGGATTGCTATGGTTAGTAGTGATTCTGTAAGGCGGTTCTTAAAGTGATATCTCGTTTTCTTCCTTAGATATAAATTTTTTAAGAACTTGGGGGTATCTCTCTCCACCTTACACGTGGCTGAAATTATTTAGTCCTTATACACTGGATTACTAAGGTAAGTAGTGATTCTTTAAAGCAACTCAGGATGTGATATCTCGTTTTTTTCTTTAAATATAATTTTTTTATGAACCTGGGGGTAGTTCTCTCCACCTTAGACGTGGCTGAAATTATCTATAGACCGGATTACTAAGGTAAGTAGTGATTATTTAAAGCAATTCTGAACATGGCATCTCGTTTTCTTCTTTAGATATGGATTTTTAAAGAATTTGGGGGCATTTCTCTCCACCTTAGACGGGGCTGAAGATATTTAGTCCTTATATACTGGATTACTAAGGTAAGTAGTGATTCTTTAACGCAATTATGAATGTGATATCTCGTTTTTTCCCTAGGTATAAATTTTTCAAGAACTTGGGGGTAGTTTTCTCCACCTTAGCGGGGGCTGAAGCTATTTAGTCCTTATATACTGGATCACTAAGATAAGTAGTGATCCTTTAAGGCACTTATGAGTGTGAAATCTCGTTTTTTTCTTCAGGTATAAATTTTTTAAGAAGACGGGGCTGAAGTTATTTAGTCCTTATGTACTGAATTGCTATGGGAAGTAGTAATCCTTTAAGGTGATTCTTAAAGTGATATCTCTTTTTATTCCTTAGATATAAATTTTTTAAGAACATGGGGGTGGTTCTCTCCACATTAGACGTGGCAGAAGTTATTTAGTCCTTATACACTGGATTGCTAAGGTAAGTAGTGATTCGTTAAAGCAATTCAGGATGAGATATCTCGTTTTTTTCTTTAGGTATACATTTTTTAAGAACTTGGGGGTAGTTCTCTCCACCTTAGACGGGTCTAAAGTTTTTAGTCATATGCTGGATTGCTAAGGTAAGTAGTGGTTCTTTAAGGCAATAATGAATGTGAAATCTCGTTTGCTTCTTTAGGTATAATTTTTTTAAGAACTTGAGGGTAGTTCTCTCCACCCTATGCAGGGCTGAAGTTATGTAGTCCTTATGTACTTAATTGCTATGGTTAGTAGTGATTCTTTAAGGTGATTCTTAAAGTGATATCTCGGTTTCTTCCTTAGATATAATTTTTTTAAGAAATTGGGGGCAGTACTCTCCACCTTAGACAAGGATGAAGTTATTTATTCCTTATACACTAAATTACTAAGGTAAGTAGTGATTCTTTAAAGCAATTCTGAATGTGATATCTCGTTTTCTTCTTTAGGTATAAATTTTTAAGCGCTTGGGGTAGTTCTCTTCACCTTAAACGGGGATGAAGTTATGTAGTCCTTATATACTGGATTACTAAGGTATGTAGTGGTTCTTTAGGTATAAGTTTTTTAAGAACTTGGGGGTAGTTGTCTCTACCTTAGGCGGGGCTGGAGTTATTTAGTCCTTATACACTGGATTACTAAGGTAAGCAGTGTCTCTTTAAAGTAATTCTGGATGTAATACCTCGTTTTTTTCTTTAGGTATAAATTTTTTAAGAACTTGGAGGTAGTTCTCTCCACCTTAGACGGAGCTGAAGTCATTTAGTCGTTATATATTGGATTACTAAGGTAAGTAGTGACTCTTTAAGGCAATTCTGAATGTTGTTGTTAAGAACTTGGACGTAGTTCTCTCCAGCATAGACGGGGCTGAAGTTATTTAAGCTTCGTATACTGGATTACTATGGTTAGCAATTCTTAAAGTGATATCTCGTTTTCTTCTCTAGATATAAGCTTTTTAAGAACTTGGGGTAGTTCTCTCCATCTTAGACGGGGCTGAAATTATTTAGTGCTTATAGACTGGATTACTAAGGTAAGTAGCGATTATTTAAAGCAATTCTGAAAATGACATCTCGTTTTCTTCTTTAGATATAGATTTTTTTAGGAACTTGGGGGCAGTTCTCTCCACCTTAGACGGGGCTGAAGTTATTCAGTCCTTATATACTGGATTACTAAGGTAAGTAGTGATTATTTAAAGCAATTCTGAAGGTGGTATCTCCTTTTCTTTTTTAGATATAATTTTTTTTAACATGAGGGTAGTTTTCTCCACCTTAGATGGTGCTGAAGTTATTTGCACCTTGATCATTCAAGTCAAATATGGGGGTCAGATTTGCTTGATTTGTGAATTTTGAGTTTTCGAGTGTTTTCGGCATATTCGCTGCTGCCTTTTAGCTGCTAAGTTTACGCAGGTCTAATTAGAACACAGCTCTCGCGTCTCGCTCGTCTTCATCGTCTCTCACGTCTCTCTTAGCACGCTCCTCTCTATCTCTTCTCCCTCGGGTCTCTCGTCTCTCTCATCTCACTCATCTCGTTCGTCTCTCTCTCTCTCTCTCTCGGTTCAGGTTATGTCAATACTCATGCGCGAGCATTGGTCTAACCTAGAACGTGCGTTTATTAATCTAACCTAATATTGTACGTGTATTGACCTAACCTATGTTTATAAATCTAAGGTCCTGCCTTACTGGGTGAAACCTGTGTTAGTTTCAAATCAGATGTGTATTACCATGATTCGAAATTGAAAGTTGACTTGTTTATTTGTCGCCCGACATTTTTTGCATTTTCAAAAACGATTTAGAACGTTCAGGCTTATTTACAAATCTAAGACCCTCTTTGGTAGAGCTGTTTCCGATAAGGGTGATCTTGTATGTAAAATATTTTAATGACAACACCTTACGAAATGTATTTATTCAACTACGTCACACTTCTAACTAATTGTGGTTTGCGATAGCTAAGGCCCTGATATTTTTTATTTCCAGGCCAAATCGCTGTATTATCAAAATTAGAACTGAAAGTCGGCATGCTTATTTACCCTTCAGGCATTTTTCTAGTTTCAATAACGCCTTATGACGTTCAGGCTTGTTTATACATCTAGGACCCTTTTTGATAGGGGTGTTTCCGATAAGGTAGGTCTTGTAATGACCATCTTAGCCTTCCTACTGTTTATGGGTACGCCTGGACCCATTTGCCAGATTTAAATTATTGTGTAATTGTTATAACTGATGTTATAATGTAATGTATCTATGTTATCCTCAAGTTGATATTTGTACACATATTAGCGGTTTTATTTCTAAAAAAATAATAATGACAGTTGTTTAAATTAAGAGAAACACATTCATTGTTTCTGGGTACGCTTGTACCCATCATGTGTTTCTACCACGACCTATTAGATTTACTAGACTTGACGAGACGCATTGTTGCATGCGTTATTTCCGTTAACGGATGGTATGTCTTCAATCAGTAGCCGGTGATGTGAATTGTGTCTGACTAATTTCAATAAGTGATATTGTGGATTATATAGTGTTACTGTGAAATAAACAAAGTGTATTTATAATTTATAAGTGTAATACAGATATAAGATAAGATAAAATATAGAGATTTTGCACATAAAATGAAATACAGAAAAGAACTTACAGATGACGAATTACTAAAACTTTTAGAAGAGAATATTGAAAGAATATCTGAAGAACGTATTTACGGCAGACACTGTTGAAGACGAAGTTTCGGAAAATGAAATGGAAACAGATAATGTGACTACCGAAGATTTGCAATATACTGCACGCGATGGAACTGTTGGTACAAAAGTCCACCGCCGCAGTCGCGTGTTAGGTAAATCGATATACATAAGAACTGATTTTCTACTGATTTAGTATAAAATTACTAAAGCTTTTAATTTCTGGCAATTTCTAGGTCTGTCAATGTACTAAATACGACACCAGGTCCTACAAGATATGATATCCAACACTGATGAACACCAGTATCGACAATGATATTATTTCTTAGACCAAATGATCAATTTACTTTTATTAGAAACCAATAGAACGTAGCCGTGTATGTTCTGAAAAGGTAAAATAAAAGAAATTTCACTGAAAAGTTAGAGCTTTATGGGTAAGTACAAATTGTAAAATGATGGCATAAGATACACTATACGTTTCTACTGAAGGTTTATTACTTGGCTGGTGCATAAAACTAGAATCTCTACAGAACTTTGTAGTGATTCTGATGGTAGCCTATATTCAGAGCTACAATGTCTCAAGGTTGTGTAACATAAGTCGCTTTTTGAGATTTGATAATAAAGAAGATAGGTCTGTTCGTCGGAGATATGACAAGTTAGCACCGATTAGAAGCTTTTTCATTTATTTGTGCAGCTTCCTAAGATGTTTACCATACGAAAATCTTACTGTCGACGAACAGTTAGTACCATTTCGAGATAGATGCCCATTCAAACAATACATTCCAACAAAACCACGTGGAAAATATGTGTATTGTGCTGAAGTGTATACAGGGAAAGCGGAAAACCAACCTCGAGAAACAAATCAGGGCAGAAATGTAGTTTTGCGACTTGTAAAAGATATTGAAAATTTGGTCGAAACATCACGACCGACAATTTTTTACAGATTATCATTTAGCGAATCACTAAAACGTAAGTTAACACTGATTGGCACATTACGAAAAATAAGACATTCATCCTATTGAGTTTCAACCGAATAAGGACATAAAATCTGTTCATCTATTTTTGGATTTCAAAAAATATGACCTTGGTTTCATATACTACCAAAAGAGCTAAAACGTGTTACTCTTGTCTTCATTGCATCTTGACGAGAAGGTGTCTTCTCAGGAGCACAAAGCCAGACATAGTCATGGACTACAACAAAACAAAAGGAGTTGGATACTACCGATAAATTAGCATCAACTTATACATGCAAAAAGTAGAATGCCTATTTGTTTGTTTTATAATATTCTAGATTTGAGCAATTAATGCATATGTAGTGTACATGCATATAAATCCCCAATATAATGCAAATAAATTATATAAAAGGCGCCTCTTTCTCAAATCGGTCTGATCGCTATGGTATTACTCTAGAAAACAATACAATTATCTCGGATCGACCTGGCTACAAGAGGCGGTCAAGGACGAAACAGACAGGCCCCATTGCTGACGACTGTGCAAGGAATGAATGGCGGCTCGGTACGTGGAATGCTAGAGGTATGCATGGTAAAGAATTTGAAATTGCGAATGTAATGTACGAAAGACACTTTGATATTCTGTGTGTATCGGAGACAAAGCGCAAAGGAAAGGATGCTGTGGAGATGGAGGACGGCAGCATGGCACTATGGTCAGGAGTTGAGACGGAAGTGCAAGGCGCAAAAGGAGTTGGGATGATCATACGTGAAAGAGCGATAAGATGTGTTAAACATTACGAATTGGTATCTCCCCGGGTAATATGGGTTAGAATGAAAGTGGAGTTTCGTAAAATTTTTCTTATTGCATGCTATGCACCGGTGAATGGACAAAGAGACCACAAGCGTGAGAATTTCTGGAATGAAGTAGAGAACGTATTGAACGTATGTAAGCCAAACGAAAGAGTGATGATAGTAAGGGATATGAACGGATGGGTGGGTGTACAGAGAGAACATAGTGAATGCGTTCTCGGAAAGTTCGGAGACCCAAGAGTCAATGAGAACGGTGAACACCTGCTGAACATCTGTGTGTATGATGGACTTGATAGTGTATGATTAACGGCTTAGAAACTTGGTAAAATACACAAAAGTATTGCGCGGATCGGAGTGTGGATCGGACCACCTTTTGGTTGTATCGAGAGTGTGTTTAGGGCAAGAGTGGGTCTCAATAAGGACAGCAAGCGTAGTGCGAACGCCCAGAATTAGGGTTGACAAACTAGTGGGTAATGGTGCGAGAATGAAATACGCAGATGCTGTGAGTAAAGAGTTGAATGTGAAAGAACGAACAAATAAAAGACACTGACGTTGGAAGTGCATGAATAAGCTTGAAAAACTCTGTTGTCAATTTTGCCGTGCGAATATCTGGAAGAGTGACTGTAGGTAGACAGAAAAAATGTGCTTGGTGGAATGAATCGGTAAAAAAGGCAGTATGTAAGAAAAAAGATGCGTACAGGGCAATGATTGCTGCAAAAAATAAGACTGAGAAGAAGAGATTGTATGAGGTGTACAGATTAAGAAACAAAGAAGCGAAGGAGGCAGTGAAAATAAGTAAAGAGGAAGTGATGGCTGTGGAAGGAAAGAAAATGCAGAATTATTTTGAGGGAAACAAAAAACTCTTTTGGAAATGGGTTAAAAATACAAAACGTGGCCCAAAACAGACCGCTACAGGAGTGATGAATACTAGAAACGAAATAGTATGGGACGATTGTGAAGCGAGGAAATGCTGGCAAGAATATTTCGGAAAACTGTACAGTAGTGAGGAAAGTAAGACTGAAGGGTTAAATAAGGGGAGTATCGAATAAATGAGGTAGAGAAAACGGTAGAAAGGTTTAAAAACGGCAAGGGAGCAGGTGTAGATGAAATCACTGGTGAAATGCTCAAGTATGGTGACGCAAAGCTTATTCGAAGATTGTGTAAATTATTCAATGTATTGTCAAAGTATTTTGAACACCCTGTATACGTATTGCGTAATTTTGTTTGTAATTCTATGTACTTAGTTAGACTCCGTATATACATATTTTTTTTTGTTGTCAAGTTGAGTTTTATAGATAAATTTGTGTTACGTATGTTGGGACCTTTAGGGATTGTTTGTGTGTGCCGAGCTTTAGTTTGTTTTGTTTGTGAATTATTATTCCATAATTATTCCCCGTTTATTGAATGTTGAGTAACGTATTATTTGTATGTAGTTGTATATAAGTGTAAATAACGTTTATTTCGTTTGATTTCCTTAAAAATTATAGAAAGAGTGTAGATTTATATGTATATGATGTCATATTAGCGACATGGAGTCGCTTACTTATAGTGGTTCAGATTAATAGTGAGTATGTTGGTTTTAAGTCATAAAGGAAGAATGTGGGACTAATTGTTTGTACTTAAAATAAAAATATAGAGATATTTTTCGCGTTAAGTCTGCTGACGTTTGAACTTTTGAAAGTTTTCGAGCCCTGACGGATGGAAACGAAGTTTGTGTTGGGGGTACCTTATCTTCTCCTTCCGTTTTTTTAATTGGTGGAACTAAATTAGATGAGATTTTTGTGAGTAGTGGGATTCAAAAATCAAAGATGGATTTTTTTGGTAATAGTTTGGAGGATTCTGAAACTGATCGCGCTCTCGTGTACTAGTACGGTAACGCTTGTTGTTACGCTTTAAGGAGTGGTTTAGAACGTTGATATATTGGACCTTGTGGTGTTTAACGAACGTACATTTTTGTGTAGTAAGGGTAGTTAAGCTACTTCTGAAGAGAACCTGTAAAGGGATTTTATTAAAATTGTTCATCACCAAAGGATTATACCTAGTGCCGATTTCGATTTTACGTAATCAGTTACCTAGAGGATCATCGTCGTGTTATATTAGTGCTTCAGTGAACTCTTTGGTTTATATCGCTTTTGCGGATTTAAAAAAAACGTTAACGTTCTTGTAGTGCCTCCTAATTACCGTGCAAAACGTGTTTAAAGATAAAGAAACTTTCGCTGTATATTAAAATTATCGTTATTTAAATCAAGTTATTAACCCTTTGGATTGTTAGTGGAAATAAAACTGTTTCAAAGATAAAAGTTATCAAGCAAGTTGAGCGTTAAAATTATTATTTTAAAAGAAGTTTTTAATTTATGCAGTAACATTTTAACGAGATTCATTCAAGGAATCGTTTGTGTATAAAAGAACAATAGTCAACATTTCAGTCATCATTTGTCAGAGCAGGGAGATTTCATTTCCGTTATAGCAGTAACCCATCACCTGGTTCGCTTTCATTTGTTGTAACACAGGAGAGGTGTAATTCTAGACCTTAAGGTAATATAAGATTGTTTTTTTTATTGAATATTTTCAAGATTTTTTGTGTTTCGAACTATTTTTTTTGTGTTAACGAAAGCGGTGTCGTTTTTTTTTTTGTTAAATTAAGTTGTTTAGATTTATTTAGTGTAATTAATTATAGTTCACACTTTGTTATTTATTTTAGTATTAAAGGGCAATGACCCTGTAGTGTGGTTATATAATCCATATATATATATATATATATATATATATATATATATATATATATATATATATATATATATATATATATATATAGATTTAGAACGGCGTTAGCAGCATTCTGATCAGACATCTGTCGCCTTTTAAGCCTTTGTTTTTTTGTTTATACGCATTATCGTATGTTTACATTTATATTATTTTTTATTATTTTATTATAGCTTTGTTAGGTTTTATAAATTTGTTTTAATTCTGTGGAAACCCTTTTGTGTTGCATAAAAGTTCTTTTTGCAAATTGCAAGTTACCGGTAATTTAGTTTTAACGTAACGAAGTGACAGTTTTTTTTCTTTATTATTGAGCAATAGCGTTAATAATATTTAGTGTTTATTTGATTTTTAGTTGAGTATTAATTCATTTAGGGTGCATTCTATAGCTTGATTTTTTTTTGTTTTGTTTTGATTATTATTTAATGCCTAATTATTTACACTGAGGTGTAGTAACGTAACTTTATTGAGTGTTTATCACGCTTTTATTTGACAAGCGTGTAGTGATTTTGAAGCCCTATTTCAGGTGGTTTGCTGAGTTGCTGTCCAGCACACCTGGGATTGATTGCGGATAGGTAAGCGTATGTTTTTGTATGTTTAGACACGCTATGTACTCGTAATTTTGGCACGACGACCTTATTTTGACTACCAAACATTCTGGCGCCCAAACCGACTGATTTGTCTTCATCCCTATTTTGACTTACGTACGATTTACTATTCTGGATGTGCAAAATTTTTCAACATCTGACCTGCACCCATACGCTGACTAGTCGGGGCAAAAGGCCAATTTATCTGTAATCCCGTTCTACCACCCGTTTATACCGTTACAGTATGCCTTATAAGTGGAAAAATGCCGAGGGATTGGAAGAGCGCGATCATTGTACCATTGTATAAGGGTAAGGAGAACAAGAGTGATTGTAAGAACTACAGAGGAATAAGCTTACTCAGCGTGCCTGGCAAAGTATTTGGAAGAATACTGATTGATAGAGTACGACAAACCACAAACTAAGATGTGGGATGTACAAGGTGGCTTCATGCCAGGGAGAGGATGTGTCGATCAGATGGTTGCTCTCCAGCAAGTGATCGAAAAGTGTTTAAAGGTAAAAAGGAAGTTGTAGTGTGCGTTTGTAGATCTCGAAAAAGCATACGACAGAGTGAATAGGGAGAAGCTGTGGGAAATATTAAATGAATATGGCGTAAATGATGGTCTAATAAATGGAATAAGGGCACTATACAGCGGTAGTCCGGCGTGTGTTGGGGTGAGAGGAGGTGTGAGTGAATACTTTAATATTGAGTAAGGAGTGCGGCAAGCCTGTGTGATGTCACCGTGGTTGTTCAATGTATAGATGGATAAATGTCTTAGACAAGCATGTACCGATCGATACAAATCGTGTAATGGTGATGTATTATTAAGTGCAAACCGCTCTGAGAAAGTTTGATACAGTCTGTGAGAGCATGGACCTAAAGGTAAACGTGAACAAAACTAAGATTGTGGTGTTCGGTGTTCAATCGGGAAGGTGGAAATGAGAGTAGAGTATTTACTCTGCAAAATGAAATTGTGGAGCAAGTGGACGAGCTGGTATATCTCGGTAGAATAATTACTGCAGATGGTACAATTGAGAGCGAGATTGGACGAAGGGTCAATGCTGGAAGGAAAGTGATTGGAAGTATGTGGACGATAATGAGAAATGAAAGTATGAGCCTAGCTGCGAAACGAGCAATCTATAGTCGCGTATTCGACCCGTCCGTACTGTATGGAAGTGAGACATGGGTATGTGAAAAAAAACGAAAGAAAAATAGATGCCGGGGTATGAGATTCCTGAGAGGCGCATGTGGTAAACCCAGAAGGGATAAGATAAAAAATGAATGCATAATGACGGAATGTGGTGAGGAAAAGACGATGATGGATTGATATAAAATTGCACATTGCGTTGGTTTGGTCACATTGAGAGAATGAACATCTCAAGATTAACGAAACAAATATATGTGGGTGAGGTTTGGGGAAAGGCCGGGCCTGGTAGGCCGCGTAAAACTTGCCTGGATGTAGCAGAATCTATGATAAAGGAAAGAAAGGTAAGGAGTTTTAAGAATAAAAGGGCATGTTAGAGACTATGTATGAATCTTGCGGAAGCTAGGGAGGTATGCGGAGATAGGACAGCGTGGAGAAAGAATTAGTGTTGGAAGTCGTTAAGTACTTTAAATTATGCATTTAAACACAATGCATAATTTAATTATAAGCCATAACTGTATACCATAAAACAAGAATAGAAAAATTGATTTTTGGAAGATAGTTATTGCGGTTAGGAGAACGGAAAATATTGGGAGTAAAGGGCGACTTGTTTGTCTTTTTTACGTGGTTAGGTGCTTAGTGGGTTTTACTGTGAGTATATAGCCAACGGAAAGTCTGCAATTATTCACGCGTGTTGTAAAGAGTAGTTTTTTTTGGGGTTGAAATACATGTTGCAATATTGTGAAGTGGAGCGCCGCCGTCCTGTGCAGACATCAGTTACACAAATTTTGAATTCTGGACGAAAGCGTGAGAGTTCCGTGTTTATAATGATAAAAGGTAGAGATTGAAGAGATTTGGCCGCCAATAGATAAAACCCTTACATGTAGCGCTATGAACAAATAATTTTTAAGGTAGTAAAATTTTTAAATCATTTCTGTTAAATTTTACTTATAGTAATAGGAATTCTTTACCAAATTTCAATTAGAATTATCGTAATAACAACGTTACTTTCGTAAGCAAGACTAAAGTGTTGAAAATGCGATAAGAGGCCGTCATAGGTAGCCAAACATTTTTCCGAATTGAAACTGCGGGTATGCAGAAATAAAACCTGTCATTGAAACCGAACACAATATAAACGTCTACTTATTATATGGAATTAGTAGAAATGAACATTTTATTAAAAGCATTGTGAATATTAAAATATCTCGCGTTATAATTAATACACATAATAAATTAAATCTTGCATTAAAAATAGAAATTGAAAGTCAAATAAATAGCATAATAATCTTTAATAAGTAAGCCTGGTTTGAACGATAGGTATTGTGGCGCTTAAACGTACTTTATATAGGAAATTTTACACAGATAAAAGGTTGCATTTTAAATTTAATAGACGGTTCAGTAGTCTAACTGGCAACAAAAAGAAGTTTTGATTCAGTAAAAAGATAATTAAATTAAGATTAACTCGTTGCATGTGATAATAGAACTTTTCTGCTTTAATGTAAATGGAATTTATATTGACGGACACGTTATAATAGCCAGAATCCGGTTTAATTGTTGACAAAGATATCAGAGTGTTAATTGGTTTATAATTAAATAAAACACATAATTCCGTTCGTGACTGACGCTGTAATATGGGAAATACCTAAAGCGCCCCTCCAAAGAAGCGGCGAAGCTATATAGGGAACCGATGTGCCTAAAACGCCCTCGTTTTCTTTTCTCTTCATGCTAGTTGCTTAGAACGCAGATTTTAAACTTTCCAAATTTGACGTCGTTTCAACAATGACGTAAAGAGTGATCAAAAATTCAAAATCATATCTAATTTGTTAACTACGTGCTCTGAGGGTAAATTTTGAAAAATAAATTTACGCGATTGAGAGGATTTTGAGAGTATTAGTCAACTTGCGTTAACACATTGATCCGCCGTTCTGTTTAACCGTAGTAATTGAAGAGCGGGTAGTTACCAAACAAAATTCATCAGTCATCATCCATCTTTGGGTTTGGAAATATCCTGTTTATCAAGGGGAATTGTGACCCAATACACCGCCCCCTCGTCCGTTCGTATAAATTTTATTTTAGAGACATCAACAACCATTAAGGGACAGACGCTGAAGTTTCCTCCACTGCAGCTACCCGAGATCGACTTTTTCGGAAACCAGCCGTCCAGGAATGGTCTCAAAGAACACCCTGTGCATAGGCTTTTTCTTTGGGTGGTGCCCGAGGCCGTATCTGTTCGCCCTGAAGCGACGCCCGTCATCAGACGCCGCCCAGGAGCGATACCGAAAAATAAAATATATCCCGTAGCTTATACGTATAAGAAATAAAATAATTTTCCAAATCAAGTGTGATTTTCTGTTTTGGACTTCGTTGTGGGCAAGCTTCACTTGCTCAGCGAAAAACCCTTTACTGTGTGCCAATCTCCCGAGAAGTTCTTTCAATACAGCACTGGTAAGTGATTGTTTTGGCTTTAATTCTTATTTTATTTATTTACTTAATTTAATTTCCTGTGCAGGTTTTAATGTTATGCTATCATTACAGACATGGATTTATCTGCTCTAAATTCATCAACATGATTTAAGCCATTCAAAAACATTAAGGATTTGGAGACCGGAGACGAATACAGAATACTAAATATGAGTGTCATATCGACAAAGTATGGAGAAAAGGTCATTGTGGAACTGGAAGAGGTTAAATGTGGGTTACCTGACCGTTTCTACAAGCATTTCAAAGCCGAGGACCAGTGTATACATGAATTTAATGAACAGTTGAAGGTTAAAAATGTTTCAATACGAACTTTACGACCAGTAGGCAAAAGTACTAATTTAATATTCATTTAGATAAACGATTTTATAATTGCTATGTTATGTAGTGATGAGCTTGACTTAGTAAATAAAGTCATTTTTGACCCATACGACAAAAAATCTTTTATTGTCGATAATCGAACCCTATTACTGAAACACTATTTAAAATTTCCCGCCTTAGCGATTGCAGGTCAGGGCAGGGCATGTACTTTTAAAAACATACCACTAGGTGGAGCCACGATCAATCTGTAGTACAGAAAACATTCATTAGTCCTAGAAATACACCACTAGATGGCACTACAATCAAATTCAAATTCGCACAAAAATATACCTCTAGGTGGAGCCACCACCTTATTACAGAACACATTCATTAGTCCTAGAAATACACCACTAGATGACGCCAAAAACAAATTCAAATTTCTTGCAAGAATATACCGCTCGGTGGAGCCACCTCTATTACTGAAAGCATTCATTAGTTCTATAAATACACCACTAGATGACGCCACAAGCAAATTCAAATTTCTCGCCAAGGGGGCCATGCCAGAAGGACGCAGACCTTAACACAAGCTCCTATACGTGTTCTATGAGATACCATTAGGACGCTTTATTATAATACTATTTCTAAGCCAATTGGGCCACGACAAGGGGCTCAGACCCTATCACAACTTCTTATACCTGTCTTATAAGTTAGCACTAGGGCCCCCTTATTGGAATACTATTTATTAGCAAGGGGACTTCGATAAGAGCGAAGACTCTGACACAAGTTCCCGTATTATGAGATAGTATGAGGGCCCCCTTATTTCCTAATGGACCGCCATAACTAATGTGCCTTAGGCCTCCAATCAGAGCACAGCCTGGGCGGAGTCTAAGGACCAAACAGCCCGCCTTAATGAAGCCATAAGAGCCTTATCTAGTCTTAACACTGCCTTAACTCAGCCAAAATGGCGGCTAGACCACACCCTAGTGGCATCGAACACCCCTAACCAGGGGTTAGATCGCCAAAAAGGCTCTTAATATGGCCAAAAAGACCTTAATTAGAGGCTAAACCCCGCCCAGGGGCTGGAAAAGACCACCGAAATAAGCCGACCCCACTCACTCAACCCCACCCAGACCTCCACTCTATCCCCCGCCACTTTTAATTAAACCCACTCCACTCCTACCACTATTAATTAATAATGACGTCCGGCCTTCAAGTGCCCTCTTTCTACTATCAGGGTAAAATAAAGAATTTTCAACACCTTTTGTGTTAATATAGTAATTATCTTGATTGATGATTCTCTGAGGGGTAACAGTAGGAGATTTTGATTGAAGATAGCGAGTTGATTTTTTTTGTCGTTTACCAGAGTTGAAAAATAAAGATGTAGTCGTGTATAGAGTTAAATTAAAATTTGAAAACTTCTGAATATTGCATGTCAATAGCATTAGTGACTCGTTAAATTTTGAAATTAAGCTTGATTAAGTAAATAGAACTCTGAAATGAAAATTATTTGGGAATTATTTTTTCCGTACTATTTAAATAGATACGAGCTTAAAATTATACGATTATTTAATAATGAATTGATTCTGATTAGCAGTATTATGCAGAATTATCGATGAGAGTTCATTTTAAGTAAAGTTTAACACGATAACCATGCAATAAACTATTAAAAAATGTTTTATAGTTTAATATGGTAAATTCTAATGACTTTTCAAATTTGAGTAAACATGGGTGTTGTTATTTTAACGTAAAGCTTTGCACAGTTTAAAGACAAATTTAACTGCAAATTTTGAGTTTATGTAATGAAATTTAAGATTTGATTGGAGAAATTAAAAGTTCGAAATGGAATTACTTTGCAATCTAAGATAGCGTTTCGTAACACAATAATAGTAACGATGTTTAAGGAAATTTTTGGATTGAGGCAAAAATTATAGTAAGTAATGTGATGACCAGAGCAGTGAATGTAAGGAGTTTTTGGTGAATGTGTAAGTTTGGTTAAGTATTAGTTTTGAGTGAACGGTTTGTATTCCTGTCTTATGTGGACGATTAAATCTTGTACGTAACGTAATTATTTTTAGAAATGTAAAGACATACGGTGCCTTGGTCTCACTTTATAATCGATTTTTTTATTTTTGTTGATTTTTAATGAGCTATGTCAGTACCATGTATTTTATGTGCGCGATGGTGTTTTAAGAAATATTTTGCGTGTAACAAATCGAGCTGGCACAGTAGTGGTGACACGATTTGCTTAGCATTCGGGAGGTAATGGGTTCGATTTCCGTTACCGTCTACCTTGCATGAGGTTTTTTCAGGGGGTTTTCCTCATACACATGTAGCGGCTTGGTCACTGCGTATATGCACACTATGTGCGGCTACTTAGGCGAATGCTGGGGTAGTATTTTCACCCTCAGAACCCTACCTCCGTTCCTTCCGATCCTATCCTGACCACATCCATCATTAATCCCACCATGCATATATACGTAATGTATGTATGCATGCTGGAAATCCATGATTGTGGCTGAAGGAACTCGGAAAACTCAAACAGCCCGCCCTCGCCCTTGGAGAGGGAATGAAATACGTAACCTTTCCTTCCTTTCCGTGTAACAATTGATTTTGTTATTTTAATATGTGCACTAGGGCTGAGGTGGGTTAGAATAAAACATAAAGGTTTTAAAATAATTCTTAGTTCCATACGATATATACTAGCAACACAAGTTTCATGTGATTAAAAAATGAATTACGTTTGCATATTTACCTGACAGCCATTTCCTTGCCTAACATTCTTGTATGGTTGAAAAAGGACTAAATATACTTTTGGTGTGAAGAGACATCCCAACGCAACCGTTGCACTTATGTTTAGACACATACACATGCTCACGATTTGGACCTGTAAAAATATAAAATTAGATAATAATCTAACCATAAACTTATTTCAAACAATTCAGTTCTCGACAATAAAGTAATACTTTTGAGAACACGCAATGTAAATAAAGTAAAATGTACTTCGATAAAATTAAATAACATGTTCTATTTTATTGTAAAGCTATTTTTGACATAAAACGCACACCAAATAATTCAAACCTACCCTACTTTTTAATAACTAATAACGACAGAAGTATGAAGAAAATATTTGTTTTGTCTGACACTAGTTCGTAATTAATATACAGTGTGTAACAAAAAGGTAGATCATAAATTAAACCACACGTTCAGGGGCCAAAATAACTTGATTGAACCTAACTTACCTTAATACAACTGTGCATACAAAAAAGTTAGAGCCCTTTGAAATTACGAAATTGATGTTTTCAAATACTTCGAGAGTTGTTTGACGTATTATATTGAAAATTGACAAGTTGCTTTCTTATGATTAGAGCACCTTTCAGAACAACAATGACGGAATCATTGCACACCGTAAAAATTCTATGGGAGTTCAGATCCCTAAATTTTGTGTACGTTACAGTTTAATAATTATTGTGGCACCGTTAATTAAACATTATTTTTGAAACTTTTTTGCCCCTTAGTGCTTTTCAGAAATATCAGTTTTTATCGAGATACGGCCTCTTTTTCATTATGTTACAAAACTTTGTAGTAGGTATTAAATATCCATTTAATAAACAGTTGTTGCTACGGATACAACTAGGCATTGGAATCAACAATATTGTCAATAATACATATTAAATCTTTCAACTTTTTTGTGCTTAAGAGAAATTAACTTTTCTATTACAATGGAGTACACGTTTTCAGAAATGGAAGATATGCATTTAAGGGTAAGCTTTGTCAGGCTACGGAGCCACGTTCAACAGAAATGGCATTACGAACCATCATAGCGTACACATCTGGACGGAAGAAAACGATCATGCAAAAAAAGTCACCCATCACCAAAGGACATTTAAAGTCCAATGTTTGGATAGGTATTGTGGATAACAACTTAACAGGGTCAGTTTTTTTTCCAAACAATTTAAACGGTAAAGATTATTTGTAATTTTTACAAAACGTATTACCGGAGTACTTGAAAGAGGTAAATCTCAGAATCAGGCAAAATATGTGGTATTTACGTAATGGCGCTGCAGCACATTACAGTGACGAAGTTAGGCAACATCTTTTTGAGCAATATCCTGGACGATGGATTGGAAGGGGCCCTGATGCATCTATTGCTTGGTCACTCACAGGTCCAGATCTTAACCCTATAGACTTTCACGTCTAGGGTTTTATTAAAGAATACGTGTATATTCATAAATTATGAATGAACAGCAACTGAGGAGTAGAATCCTTGAGGCTGCGAATCGATTTCGTAAGAAGCCATTGATTTTCCAGCATATTCGGTTTTCGTTTATAAAACGGTACCGACTGTGTATTCAATGAAATGGAGGCAATTTCGAATATTTAATAAATACTACACGTTTACAAATAAGTAAGATTAAGTAAGAATTTTGGGATCTGCGAATAACATAAAAATTTATACATTTTTTTTGTATGCACATTTGTACTAAAGTAAGTTAGGTTCAATCGAGTTATTTTTGGCCCCAGAATATGCGGTTTAATTTAGGATCTACCTTTTTGTTACACCCTGTAGAAACTCAATTAAGACCAAGTTTACCGCTATTCGTAGTTTTCAGATGTCATAAGCGAACATCTAGTAAAGAAGGCATGGTTATTTCATGTATAATGCATAATTTAATTTCAACTTTTGTGCATTTATGGTCACCGTTCCTTATTTGGTCGTATCTAAGGTTAGCGCCGCGAATGTTGTTGTTGGTGGATTGATACGCAAGTGGTTAGACCAGTTTATTGCGCCAGTATCCTGTATAGAAAATGATTGTATTTTCTGTGTCCATTTTAAGATATTATCGCAAAAAAAACGCTTCACAGTTCACTTTAAGCACTTCAAAATGACTTTCATTGGATGGAAAAACGAATACACTGTCTGCATATGAATCCATCACTAGTGCTATATGCTAGTTTATAATTACATCTTCTACATAGAGATGAAAATGAATTTAACGCTACACCACCCGGAAAAGGGACATCGTTTACTTAAAAAATTTTAAAATTTTCTAAATTCGTAGCTTTTATCACTCTTTCATGCTTTGTCGTAATAATCGAATATTTTCAGGTTGACCATAATCATTGTTGGGCAAGTGAAAAACTAAAATCTCTCCTTACTATTAGTCCTTGGTTGTTTGAAGAAATGCGCCTGGCAGGCGAAGAGGAAAAGCGGCTCGCTATAGATTATAACCAATGGTTTGAACTAAATGGTGAGAAAATCCCATATATTACTGTAATTGTGGATGGAGGTTGGTCCAAACGAAGTTACGGTCATGGCTATAATGCATCTTCTGGGGTTGTAAGCTACACTATAAAATAATGTATATTTCAATGTAAATAATGATTATTTCTAGGCCGGCATTATTGGAGCAGCTACAAATAAAATATTATGTGCCGGTGTAAAAAATAAGATGTGCTCGAAATGTCAATTCTATAAAATGCGCAAAGAGACGCCAAAGCAACACGAATGTGTACTCAATTTCTCTGGTCCTTCAACGGCCATGGAAAGTGCTATAATTACGGAAGGATTCTCAAACAGTCAAGAACAACATGGATTAATTTATAAATACTTTATAGGTATCTACGGATATATCTACTATACGTACATAATATATGTATAATAATATAAACATTTTATTCCAGGCGATGGTGACCCAAATGTCTTTGCAAAAATAAAAGAGAAGGTTTCATATGGTCGTTATGGCAGTAAAATAGAATGTGCAAACCATATGACACGTTGCTTGAGCGAAAAGTTGCACAGGCTATCAAAGAACACCAGCTTCTCATTAGAAGGACGTAAAATCTTACTAGAAAAATTTGACGGTTCCACAAGGATTGAGCGATTGGTTAAGGGTGTTCGGACTGCGATAAAATATAATAATGAGCAGGGCTCTTTACATTTGCGTGAAAATTTATTAAATGCACCGTTCCATGTTTTTGGGTGTCACACAAAATGCAGGTTAGAATATATCTACAAGTTGCTACCGCAGTATGTGAGTTTAAAATTATTTTATTGCAGTACATCTTTTGTAAGAAAAAGGTGGAAAATGAAAACATATTAAGTATAGCTCAATCAAGTGAGTATTACGTGAAATTCAAAATTCTTGGAACCAATGGTACAAAAAGTGACATGTTGGTACTCAATAAAACTACAAACGCGGCTGAAAGGTACGTAAACATATGTATACGCAGAACCCTGAATAACATAAAAATATGTTGTTTTAGATTTATGTCCCTGGTTTCCAAATGTGTGGAGGTAAACGCATTAATTATACTAAGCGCTTATCATATACAGCAAGAGTTCATGCTGCCGCATTATCGTATATGGGGTCCTACATGGCATATTCGCCACTTGAAAAATCAAATAAATGGCCAAATGAGAAAGGATATTGAATAAGAGACAATGTGCCTTGGAGCGAAGAAAAGGAGTCATTCTCCGAAAATTTTGTGCGCAACAGTCGGAAGCAGACTGCAATTACGGCCCAGATGCATCTCAACCCGATATGGATGAAGACCTATTTAGTGAAAAAAAGAATAATTTTTTAAAAACCTTAAGAGAAATGGTAAATACAATAGATAAGGTTAATGAAATACAGAAGATAACACGTGGCCAACATGAAAATGAAAATTGGAGGTCCATCAGGAAAGAGTACCTTACTGCATCTAATTTTGGTACAGTTATCAAGAGACGCGATTCAACGTTGTGTCATAATTTTATTCGAAATTTACTACCTGGAAGGGACGTAAATACGTCATCTATTTTATACGGTCGAACAAATGAGCGTTTAGCTAAGGAGTTATATATCTCAAAGGTGGGAACAGACATATTAGAGTGCGGATTGTTTCTAGACACAGAACATTACTTTTTAGGAGCAAGTCCCGATGGGTTAATTGGTGACGATGGCATTGTAGAAATTAAGTGTTTGCACAGTATAAAGGGGAAACAATTTTTGGACCCATATTTGGAAGAAAATAGATCACTGACGAATAAACTATGTTATGAAATAGTTGATGGAAAAACTAGGTAAGAATATTTATTTCTATGCGGCGGCAATACAATGTTTGTTTCAGATTAAAAAGAAACCACAACTATTTTTACCAAGTTCAGAGTCAACTAAATATAAGCAGGAGGAATTTCTGCGACTTTATCATATATTCCGAGACAGACTTTTCTATTGAAAGAATTTACAGGGATGAAGAGTTATGGAATAAGACCATGCTACCAAAATTAAACAGATTTTATATGGATTGCATTCTACCGGAAATAATTGACCCAAGAATCTGTAGAAATATGCGAATACGAGATCCCAAATAGGTATTAAATACAATATAAATTCAATTGCTGCTCGATATTACACTTTTTCATACATTTTTTATGTATATTATATTTTTTTTCTATAGTTAATAGTGTAATTTCAACTCATTAGATTTCCGTTAAATAGAAATTAATACTTACGTACATACTTTGTAATAATTTTATTTTATGTATTGTCCTGTAAGTGGAATTATTCTGTTAGTCAATAAATATTATAACTATATTTAATTTGATAATAATTGAACTAATTATTAATGTAACCTTTGAAGCAAACATAAATATATCATTCTTTTACGGTCCGAACGATTACCAATAATATTATATTACAATAATATAAATTTAGTGAAAAGAATGTCAGGTACCTGACCCTAATCCTTTTTCAGGCGTTAAAATAAACCACATTTCGTAAAGAACTTGTTTACATGAAATAAAAGGAGGAGCTTAAAGTAAACTGAAATTTTACTACTTTGTTTCCATCTGTTGTAAAATAAGTGTCTCTAGGAAGTAGTGAAGCCCCTTAACATAAAGTTAGTAAAGCCAGCGTACAAATACGTAGCAAACAATTGTATAGAAATTATTTGTGTGCCATAATTTGGTACTAATTTGGATTCTAATTTGGTGCTACTCTGCGACCCTTAATTGAAATTTGTTGTCCGTATTTTTATAATATTTTTAAGATTAAACTTTACGAAAATCAGAAAAACCTAGAACGAAGCATACTAACAGAATGATTGATGCATTATAACTTGGTGGTAATTTGGTGCCATTTTGTTACCCCAAAACGTATTTTTGGATTAAAACTTTATGGAGGTCACGAATACCTCATAACAAAGCGTAGTGTCAGAATGATTGATATACTATAATTTGATGATACTTTGTTAATCTAAAACGAAATTTATTGCTCGTATTTTTCATAACATATTTGGCCTAAAACGTTATGAAAATAATGAAAACCTTACAACAAAACATATTATCAGGATGACAGATGTATTTTAATTTTGTACTAATTTTGTGCTACTTTGTTGCCTTGAAATCAATTCGTTGTTCGTATTTTTTATAACATTTTTGGGCTAAAACGTTATGGAAACCAAGGAAATATAACAAAGCATATTATCAGTTATGATTGATATACCATAATCTTGTGCTAGTTTGGTGTCACTTTGTTACCCCAGAATGAAATTTCCTGCTCGTACTTTTCATAAAATTTTTGGATTAAATGATACAGATGTCACAGTCATCTTGCAGCCATACAAGGTATATCAGGGTGGATACTAGTCTGTTACTCCAAAATGTATTAGTAGAAGGGGGGCACTCTAACTTTCACTTTTTGACCTTGGAAACTCCTAAGGTCGCCCACGCGGGGGCTTATTTTAATTTAACCTTCAGGTTGACCTCAAGCCCGGTCTTGAAGTTGGCCTTGGGCTCGGCCTTGGAGTTAGCCTTGTGAATTTTTTAGTATTCTAATAAGGGCCCCTAATGCTCGCTTGTAAGACAGGTATAGGAACTTGCTCTCGGGTCTGAGCCTCTGATTTGAATTTGTATTCTAATAAGAGGCCCTAGTCTAGTAAGGCAAGTATATACAGCGTAAGGCTAAAAATTCAATATGTACGAAAATGATTAGACCGTACTATTTATAGAAGCAGACGACCTTGGTATTTTTTAAAGGTAACAAAGTGTTTATGTCTATTTCTATCTAACATGAAGTTTAAATATCATTCTGACAAGGATAATTGTTTTTGTTTTACAGCTGATTTTACTTTTCGTAATAAGTTTATTACAAAAGAGATTTCATAATTATCCTAAAAGTGTTATTAAAATTATTATTACAGGTAGCGTAAGGTAAGACTAATAATTAAATATAAATGAAAATGATTAAATTGTATTATTCATAGAAGCAGATGGCCTTTTTTTTTTTAATTAACAAAGTGTTTATGTCTTTCTATCTATCAACATGAAGTTTAAAATGTCATTCTGACAAGGATAATTGTTTTTGTTTTACAGCGTAATTTTATTTTTCGTAATGAGTTTATTCTAAAGTGACTGCATAATTATCCTGAAAAAGGTAAACCTATAGCAACAAAAAATTCATAAGGTTGAATTTAAGTGTTAGCTCAAATTTGTTCAATATCCGAATAACGACCCCTAGCTTATAAAAAAGTCACCTTCAACATAAAAACAGAAGATCCATGCATTGTAGTTGGTGAAATTTTGAAATGACCCAGTATTATTGATGTTTTATAGAAGCGGTCGGCATTGGAATTTTAAGTTAACGTGTATTTATTTATGTCTATTAATATAACACAGGGTAAGTTAAAAAAATTAGTTAATTAACTAAATATGAATGAAAATGGTTAAATTGTATTATTGATATCTTATAGAAGTGGCGGCCTTGGAATTTTTTTTTTAACTTAACGTATTTATTTCTCCAGCGATTTCACCTTGAAGTCAACCTTCAGATGTGTTTTCTCTCGGTTGTTCTAATAATTATAACCATGCGTTGGTATTGAAGTATTTTATACAGAGTACACATAATCTCGCTAAATCGCTTCCTGTGTTCTTTACTTATGAATATTTGATACAAAACTGATTACCTCTTTATAGTCATTAATATAAAGTCATTTTAGAATGTATAACTTAAATATACAAATAGCAAATTACCTCTCTTGCGTATGTACTGTAATTTTTTCTACTCACCTCTTGCGTTAACTACAGGCTCCTTAGTGCGACCTTGTCTGCCTATGTGAATTTTATTTACACACTCTTTAAAGATGATTTTTACCTTGATAGTGTAAAGTCCGCCTTCAACGACAGTATTTTACAATGCGTATACAAACAAAGCTCACTTTGAGGTTATAAAAACCAAACAAATTACTTTAAAATAAAAAGGGTAATTAAGAGCTAGTTAAATATCAAAATTTTATAACTGCTATAATACACGATTTAAACACGTGTTGAATGTAGTAAATATTTTTTAAAAGAAAACAGTAAGATAATTTTGATATTAAGAAGGTAAATAAATAAAGCGATATTCATTGTCAATTTTCGATGTTTACCTTCTAGATATAATAATGTAAAAACAAACAGGCCTTGAAATTACATAAAAGACAGACAGATAAGTGGACTTTTATTTCCAATTTTGATCATGGCTTTTACCAACCTTAATCGATTTGAACACAAAAAATAAAAACAATGTGCAAGTCTAGGATGTTGAGTTGAAATCAGTTTCTGCCAGCCTTATTCGATTTAATACAAAACAAAAACAGATACAAGTGTAGGACGTTGATTTGAAATCAGCTTCGATCAACCTTATTCGTATTAAAAACAAATAAAAATAAGATGAAAGTCTAGGATGTTGATTTGAAATCAGCTTCTGTCAACCTTATTGTCGTATAAAGTTGAATCTGTAATAATTTTAATTACATTTTTCATGATAATTATGCAATGACTTTATAATAAATTTGTTACGAAAGTAAAATCACTCTGTAAAACATAAACAATTATCCTTGTCAGAATGATATTTAAACTTCATGTTGGATAGAAATAGACATAAACACTTTGTTAACTTTAAAAAACACCAAGGTCGTCTGCTTCTATAAATGATACGGTTTAATTACTTTCATTCATATTTAGTTTTTAGTCTTACGCTATCTATACTTGCCTTACGAGACTAGGGCCTCCTATTAGAATACAAATTCAAATCAGAGGCTCAGACCCGAGAGTAGAAGACGGACACCTCACCTTTCACTTTTTGACGTCACAAGACCGCCCACGTGGGGGACCGGTTTTTCCACCCTTATTTTTACTCGCTTACGTGTAGGACGTGTATTTTCACCCCTATTTTTGCACGCCCACGTGTGAGACCGCATTTTCAACCCTTATTTTTATATACCCTCGTGTGAGATCGGATTTTCCACCCTTATTTTTTACCCGCTTACGTATATGACGTGTATTTTCACCCCTATTTTTGCACATCCACGTGTGAGACTGCATTTTCAACCCTTTTATTTTTATATACCCTTGTGTGAGACCGTATCCTTTCTTTTCGAAGGCCCTTTTTAACCCTAATTATTTTTACTCGCTTACGTATAGGACGTGTATTTTCACCCCTATTTTTTACACACCCACGTGTGAGACCGTATTTTCTACCCTAATTATTTTTACTCGCTTACATGAAGGACCGTATTACCCTTATTTTTATGATTTCTTTTGGGGTTAAACCTTATGGCTGTATTAAGGACCTTTTGACAGCTAGGACTTTTGCTAACGCAAGGACAGGGGTGGGGGCTGGTCTTGGCTTAGAACTGTATTTAGGGTTGGAGCTTAGGGTAGGGCTGGTCTAGGGTTAATCTTAGGGTTATTTGGTGGTATTAAGGACCTTCTGGCTATATTAAGAACAGTGACCCTGGAGGTTAGGCAAATGCACACGCATACAATAATTGCATAATTAATAAGATATTATTATTAAAATTATCGACCCTATTGCTTTAAAATGGCCACATGCTACTGGATGATCTTTTACCTAAAACGTTGTATTTCTAATAAGGAGGTTCTTATGCGACACGTGTAGGGCTTCGCAACTTGTTCTCAGGCCTTCGCCCCCTGGCCCCTTTGAGTAAAAATTGATTTTAGTGCCATCTAGCGGCGTAAAGACTAAGTAACATTTTCTATAACAGAAGCTGATAATGCACACTCTCTCTTACTCTATCTTGTTTCTTCCTCCCCCCTCTCTCTTTCTCACACACACACGCACACACACACACACACACACACACACACACACACACACACACAAACAATACAATTAATTAATCAATCTCAAACAAAGCACGCTCGATCACCATCAATCTCAACCAATCAACCGAAATTATGTCGTACAGTTTTGCGGAAATCAGATTACAGCTGAAACTGAATACATTCAAGTTTAATTAAATATGACGTGAAATAATAAATAATTTCTACCCTAATGGAATGATGCTTTATGTATAGGTAGATCCTCTAAACAGCCACCACCTATACATTAGGAACATCATATCTGATTTATTTGCATGTTTAATTACATACACACAAAACTATTTCATTGTAACGTGTTCATTAACAGCTGTAAAACCCATTAAAAAGTAATAATTACTTATATATAACATAGAGTTAAATTAAAATTAACACGTTTTTAAGAATATCAGGTTGATATAACGGAAATAAAAGGCAAAAGGTTTTAATGGTTTATTATTATATAGCTGAATTAACAATAACTATAAGTTTAAATCCACGAATGCGTACTTACTATTTTTGTAGAGCGGATCTTATGACGTTATCCTATAAGCATTTTTGTTAGCAATATCAGGTAAAAAAACATAGATTAAAAATAATACGCTCACCTTTAGAAGTTTTTCCTTCAGCGCTGTCATATGCTAAACTGAATTTTTTATACAACGTACCTCACTAAAACACGCTTTTGTGAATGTCTGAATATAAAACACTCGATTAACTATTTAGAAAGTAATACAGAAAAACCTGAATTCGTATTTAATAATTATGTTGTACTTACAAAAAATTTACATTCAAAACACAAATATTTTAAAACGTCTAATACCGCTAATGTTGCATCATAATAATAAAACTCATTATACAGTGATTACATATTAAATACTTAAAATATGTAACTTTATACTACATCTATTATTACATAGAGATGGGATTATTCTTAAATTTAATTGATTTCGATAGAGCTCTGGAAATACTACAACCGTTCGAAATCTTGCTTCTTCTCTCGATATCAAAAAAGCTATACTAGTGATACATTAAGTAAGCATAATATCGGATACAGCTACATTGCTAACGATTATTGATGTTTTTTGCATGAGATTTTTTAAATGAGACAGCCTCGCAGGTATTTTTTAAGAAAAGCTATACACATCTCACGAGAGCAAACGAGATTTTTGAGATACAATCTCCTCATCACCTACACCTTGAACGATTATATTGTAACCTATAAAGCAAAGCTAATAACCCTAATAGTTTATCAGACATTATTACATGGACACGAGGTTAGCTCTAAATTAAATGGTTTCAACGCTACTCTGGGAATGCTGTACACACTTAAAACCTTTAAGTCTGCTAGCCGAAGTTGTACCGTATTCACTTTCTTCAATTTTTATCTGCACTCTGTTTCGAAGCTGTAATACGTTTTTCTAATACATAAACAGAATCTTCAATACTGTGATACGTGTAGCAGCAAAACACATTAGCTAGTTAGTTTCACCTCTATATTACTTTACATGCAAGCCTGATCTTATCATAAATAAATACATCTGTCAAAAAAAAAGCTGATTAAACATAACTCCACGGCCAGGTATAGCAAGCAACGCTTCCAATTATAGCTCTTAGTCAACACAATAGGGCCTACAACTACATACAATCGACTAGCACCGCTTTAGCACGAGGATCAAACGAAAAACACGCACGCACGCACGCACGCAAGCTCGACGTACGCTCTACGTACGCACGCACGTGCGAACGCTCGTACGTCGCACGCACGCTCGCACGTACGCACGAACGTACGCACGCTCGCACGTACGCAAGCTCACACGTACGCGCGTTCGCACGCCCGTACGTAAGCTCGCACGCACGCACGTATGCGCACACACACACACACACACGAGAGAGCGAAAGCACGCTAAAGCGAAAAACTTGTAAACTTGCAAACATGAATCAAGACGGTGGAGCACCTCTAGGAAAAAAAACAGGGCCATCCTATACAAGATTCAACCACATAAATATAATTGGGGAATCAAATAGTAAATTTATAAAAAAATTTAATACCACATGTAAAACGCTACGATTTAACTTCAATGACGAGACGTGCAAGGATAATCCCTTAACATGGCTACAGGTAAAATATACCATTTTACCAAAAATTTGTCTAACACATATCTTTTTTACAGAGTGCATTTGAGGAGCTGTATACATATATTGTAAAGGATGCGGCTCCATCAGACCGTGTAAGGATAGCGCTAAGAAATCCAAATTTCCCAGACAAACCAATTGGCTTGTCATTTAGAAGAGTGGACCAGTTGTCGGTGAAAGTGATAATGTCGCTGCTGGAAAAGGTAATGCAGAGCAAAGCTAGTTTTTTCTCAAGTGACTTGTTAGTTTTAAACGTGGATAGAGTGTCACTACCTGTAGGCTATGGGCGCAAAAACCTGACGGGGTTAAAATTTGCAGACTTTTGTAAATCTAAAAAACAAGGTATTGTTGTTGTACCATCTACAATTAAAGATAATAATTGTTTAGCTCTAGTCACAGCTATTGCATTTAAAAATAACGATTCAATGCGCCATAGTATGGAAATGGGGCGCCCCTTACTTCAAGAACGAGCTATACAGCTTTGCCAAGACAGCGGTGTAGATCTTAGTCAGGCTGGTAGTTACGAGCATATTCAGGCATTTCAAAATCATTTAGATTCATATACCATTGTAGTTTATAATTCGCGTATAGGTGATTCAGTTTATTTTGAGGGTCCTAGGGAACCAGCTAAAGTAGTTTTAAATTTAATATTAGAAGACGAGCACTATAACGTCATCACCAGTCTCACTTCCGCATTTGCTTGCGGTTATTACAGCGAGCAATGCAAAAAACGTTGTAATGACAAGAAACGGCATGTAAAATGTATGTACCAGTGTCCCGCGTGTCATCAGAAACCACCTTGTTCTATTGAAAATCCTAAAATTGTTTGCAATGATTGCAGGAGATTTTTTTACGGACAGGATTGTCTTAAAAACCACAAGGACGTTAAAGTATGCGAAAAATTGCGTAGATGTTTAAAATGTCTTAAAACCCATGAAGTAAAGGGTAAACATAGATGCGGATACAGCTACTGCTCCACGTGTCAGAGTCAAAAACATACCAGTCATCTCTGCTACATGGCCGTTAACAAGGAGCGACGTGACAGCACTAATGGTAAACCATCTATGTTTATCTTTTACGATTTGGAGTGTATGCAAGAGAAGGTGTGTGAGGGAACGAATGATCGGTTTCTGCATGAGCCCAATCTATGCGTGGCCGTGAATGTCTGCTCTGTCTGTATCAAACACGCTGACAATTTAGATGAGCAATGCCCTATGTGTAGCAAAAGAGTGCACATTTTCAGGGAAGACCCTGTTGAATCGTTTCTGTCATATGTTGCCGAGAGAGCGCGAAAATTTAAGGTTACATGCATTGCGCATAACATGAAGGGGTACGACGGGTGTTTTGTGCTCAGGTGCATGCTATCTAATAATAACCGATGGATGCCTAAAGTCATCTGCAACGGATTAAAATTAATTTCTATTCAATGTGGTGATATTAGATTCATTGACTCCCTTAATTTCAATCCGTCACCGCTCTCGGCATTTCCGAAAACTTTCAACTTCCCCGAGTCCAAGGGTTATTTCCCATATCTTTTCAACTCATCCGAGAATCAGAATTACGAGGGTCCTATGCCAGCACTTGAATATTATTGTGCGGATCAGATGTCTGCGAAAGATCGACAAACACTTTTAGACTGGCACACGGCCCAGAGTAATTATGTTTTTAAGATGAGTGAGGAGATTGAGAGATATTGCCTGATGGATGTTAAGATCCTCGTTAAAGGGTGCACTAGCTTCTGGTCCACCTTCACGACTCAAAATAAAGTCGATCCGTTTGAGGAGGCTACCACTATTGCTAGTGCCTGCAATAAAGTATTTCGTAGACGTTTCTTGAGAGAAAACACAATAGGGCTTGTTCCTAAGGGTGGTTATAGACGGGCCGATAATCAATCCAAAATCGCGATACAATGGTTACGTTGGGTGGAACATTCACAACAAGTAAGCATACAGCACGCTGGGAAAGCTCGCGAGTTTAGAACACCTGAAGGTGTTAAGGTCGACGGGTATTGTGTCGAGTCAAATACCGTTTTTGAATTTCTTGGTTGTTACTGGCACGGTTGCGAGGAATGTCTTCCTAACCAGGCCAACGTGGATCCTAAGCTCGGTGTAAGTACTTCCATGCTTGCCCGTAACGAGAACACGGTGGCACGGTCCCAGTTTCTACGTGAGCGCGGGTATAATTTAGTTGAGATGCGTGAATGCAATTTTAAAAAACAAATACTTGCCAATGATGAGTTACGGGCATTCATACAAAATTTAGGTAATCAGGATGACGAACTCTTAAACCCACGCGATGCGTTTTACGGAGGTCGCACTAATGCTAGTAAGCTTTATCACGAATGTGACGGCGTGAACGAGAAAATTATGTATTACGACGTGTGTTCATTATACCCATTTGTAAATAAATATTGTAAATATCCTATAGGTCATCCAAAGATTCATGTAGGATTAGATTGTAAGAACATTTCATTAGACACGGTGGAGGGTTTAGTTAAATGTCAAGTACTACCACCCTCTAACCTCTACCATCCTGTTTTACCGTTAAAAATGCATGGCAAACTGATGTTTGTGTTGTGTAGGACTTGCGGTGTTGAGTTAAATCAGGGGGAATGTAGACATAGTGAAACCGAGCGCAGCTTCGTTGGAACATTTGTAGCTGACGAACTGCGTAAGGCTATCGCTAAAAATTATACAGTCCTTGATGTTTTTGAAGTTTGGGAAGACGAGGTAACCACTTATAATAAAGCCACGAGACAGGGAGGGTTATTTAGCGGATACATCGATAATTTCCTGAAACTTAAGCAGGAATGTTCAGGGTGGCCTAGCCATTGTACGTCAGACCCCGAGAAAGTACAGTACGTGACAGAGTATTATGAGAAAGAGGGGATTCGACTAGAAGCGAGTAATATTAAGAAAAACCCCGGTTTAAGGTACTTGGCTAAACTTATGCTGAATTCTTTTTGGGGTAAGTTTGATCAACGCGAGAATTTAACCCAGTGCAGTATTGTGTCTGAACCAAAGGACTTTTTCAAATTGTTGGTTCAAGTACAATCCATAGTACCTATAAATGATAATGTTGTAATGGTAAATTGGGATAGACCGGAGGGAGAGGGTGAATCACAAAAAACAATTAATGTATCCATAGCCGCATACACGACAGCTTATTCACGTTTAGAGCTATATAGTTACTTGGAGAAGCTAGACCGCCGCGTTCTGTATTGACACAGACAGTGTGATATTTGCCGCAAACCCGATGACTGGAATCCAGCTTGCGGAGATTTCCTTAAATGACCGACGAGCTGGAGGCGTACGGTGGAGGAAGCTGTATAGCCGAATTTGTTAGTGCTGGACCGAAAAACTATAGTTATAATGTGTTTTCAACCAGTGAACAGACAATTAAATCCGTGTGTAAAGTGAAGGGTATTACCTTAAACTATAAAAACTCACGCGTTATAAACTTTGAATCGATGAAAGACATGGTGCTTAGCAATAGTAAAGACTCTCTTTTTGTATATAATGACAGAAAAATAGTTAGAGATAGTTGTTACAATGTATTAAGTAGGCCCGAATCTAAACAGTATAGGATAAGTTACTCTAAACGACATAGAATAGAAAACTTTGATACTCTTCCATTTGGATATAAGGAATAATACATATATAGCAAGTAAATTCTTTATTTATAAACTCCTAACTCTTTGATAGTGAATTCCAACTCCTAGCCTTGATTCGTTTTCGTGTCTGCGTGTTTTTTTTTGTTTTGTGTTTGCGTGTTTTTATTTTTTGTGTTTCCATTTAGTGTGTTTGCGTGTTTTCGTTTCATGTGTTTTCGTGTTTTTGTTTTGCGCGTCTGTGTGTTTCCATGTTTTGGGTTTTTTTCGTTTGGTGTGTTTGCATGTTTTCGTTTCGTGTGTTTGAGCTTGTGTCCGTGCTTGTGTGAAGCGTGATAAGCGAGAGAAACAGAAAATGAAAGAGAGAGAGAGAGAGAGAGAGAGAGAGAGAGAGAGAGAGAGAGAGATAACGTGTCTTACAATATACAATTTAAAAGAGCATGCACGATTGCCTAGCCTCCAGGGGTTACAACCAAAGGACCTTAATTAAGACTAAAGATAATTACCAGAAAAACAACCCTACCTCTAGATACAGCCCCCAGACCCCACCCTAAATACAGCTCTAAACTCCAGCCCTAGCTCTACATACAGCCCCAGCCCACAGTTCAGCCCCCACCCCTAAATACAGTCCTCACGTTAGCAACCACAAAAAAAAAGTCCTAGCTGTCAAAAAGGTCCTTAATACAACCATAAGGTTTAAAAAATAACCCTCAAAAGAAATCATAATAAGGGTAATAAATACGGTCCCTCGCGTTAGCTAATAAAAACAAAAAAGTTCCTTAATACTACCAATAATAATTAGGGTTAAAAAAATAGCTGTCAAAAGGTCTTTAATTAGGGATAAAACGGGTTGAAAATACACGCCCTATACGTAAGTGAGTAAAAATAGGTGTTAAAAAAGACCTTCGAGAAGAAAGGGTTGAAAATACGGTCTCACACGTGGATGTGTAAAAATAGGTGTGAAAAAATACGTCCTACACGTAAGCGAGTAAAAATAAGGGTGGAAAAATACGTCCTACACGTTAGCGAGTAAAAATAATGATGGAAAATGCGGTCCCCCACGTGGGCATATATAATAGGGTGTAGGTGGGGCGTCAAAAAAATGAGGGGAGGGGAAGGTGTCCCATTACTACTCATCGTCGTGGGAACACAGTCTACCTTCCGAAAATCAGACTCAATCAAATCATAACTTACAGCTTTCAAAAAGCAGCTTTCTATTCAAAAACACAGGATTGATTTAAGTTACTGATTGCAAAAACCAACTTTCATTTAAAAAATAATGGTTTGATTTAACTCACAGCTTTCAAAAACCAACAATCAATTCAAAAATACTAAATTGATTTTACATACAGCTTGCAAAACCAATTCAAAAACACCAGTTTGTTTTAACTTAAATAACTGAAAACTATCGGTAAAAACAAAATAATCAATAATAATAATAATAGTAACATGCCTTTAGTCAAGATAATAATTTCTTTCTGTTGAATTGAAGTAAAGAGGTTCAGATGTGCTAACAAATAACCACTCTCTGCTCTACCACATAACCCACTTGTAATATTTAAGTATTAATAATAGAAAGTGGCCTTTTTACATAAACAAAACAAAGAATATATAATTCATATAACTAGACTAACAATCAACAAGGGTGTAGATATATTTTAAATGAGTTACTGTTCATACCCACTAATAATATTGTTATTAAGAAAACTATTTGATAACTGAAGCATCGTTTAAATAAACCAAACTACAGTATAAACTTCATACCTAGCTATTATAACAACTGTGTAAAATGCCTCCTACCACTTCCTAAACACTTTTCAATACGTTTCGTAAAAGATTTTTTAATTTTAAAGCATTTCCGGTGTAATCAAGGCACACACGTTGAGAATTCGTGTTTTTGCGTATCCCGCGTCTTATCTATCTATCTCTCTGAAATATGTTGATTTACAGTTTGTCACCGGGTGTGAAAATTTTAAACAAATTACTGTAAATCATTTTTTTCGATTGTTTTTCGAAATTTTGGTTTTAAAAGCGAAAAGATTTAAAATCTTTTGTTGTTGCTATTTGAGGATGTTGACGTATCAGGAATTTTAATTTTGTAAAGACGTATAGGATTTATTTTATTTGTTGTTACATAATGGTAGTTTATTTATTATGTTTCATTCACAGGTGATACTTGCGTTGCAATTAGAGTAGTGTTAGAATAGTTTTTGTGTACATAAGTATTTTCGTTATTTTAGGTTTTAGAAAGTAAATTACGTTCTTTTAAAACTTAATTGACATACCTTTGCTATTGATGTTATGGAGCTTTATATTGTATTTCGGATTAGAATTTGTCGTATTTAGTTAAAAGGGATTTCCTTGTAAGAACTAATTTAAATTAAGATCGTAATATCATATAAATTTTCCCAAAGTTTAAAATTAAGAACGCAATTTGTTATTTAGTGTAATTACAATAGAGTTTCGAAACAAACAAGATATACATATACAATTCTAATTTGTGTTGTGTTAGGTTACCAATAACGACTCTTAATAAGAAATGGTGCCAATATCTTTGTGGTAAAGTATACCAATGCAGGTGTAATTAATAATTATCATTATAGGATAAGGCAATATTTATCTAAACTACAATATGACCTCAGTAAAATTTAGTTCATGTGCATCGTAAGTGAGGTAAGCCGTTGCTATGTGAAAGCGAAAATATGTCGTAATTTCTCTCTATCATTACGGAAAGGGCATATCGCTTCTACCTCGTATATAATTTGAATGTAAAAATTTAAGGTAGGCGTTCATAGGCATCTCTTCGCAATTCAATATCCCCCTATCCATCCTCGTAAGTGATCCTTGAGTGCTTTAGCACGGTAAGTCAAGCTTACCATGTTCATGTCCATAATTATTAAGAAAAAGAAAAAAAATCTTCATCTTTAGTGAAGTTAGATGTGGTAAGGATGAACCGTTTTGTTGACAATCGTTTGAACAGACGTTCGAGGGATTTCCAAGTTATTGATTAATTCATGACAGCTAATACAATAATATAGTGCTTTACTTAGCATTGGTGCTATTAGGTTCACATTGCTATAAAGTACAAAACAATAAAAATTAAAATTAGTTGCATCTGTAATTATAAATAAATAATATCAATACCTAATATAATAAAACAGATTATAAATAAAATTATAAGAACAACAAGTATATCACAGGGTAGAAACAATCACAAAATACTATTTCTCTTCACTTTTAACATGCTTTTGTACACTTTCAGATTAGTAGCCTATCGGGTTTTAGCCGGCAACTTGTTGAATAGTTGTAATCTTATTTCAAACATAATTTTGCACCTTATTTTGTTAACGCCTTGTACCACTCGAAAGTCTTGAGCTTTACGAGTATTATATTCATGTATTTGACTATTTTGGATTACGAAGTTATTAAGATAATTTGGCATATTATTTATAGTTTTGTAAATAAAGACCAAAACCCTAAGTGTAACTCTACTACGCATCGAGGTAACGTTTAAAGTAATTTGCATTTGTATGATAGGTGTAAACTTACTGCACTTTAAAACGATACACATTGCGCGATTTTGTAATATCTGAAGTTTTTGAATCTGCTTCCCACCAGCCATTAACTGAACAAAACTGCAGTAATCAAAATGCGGCTGAATCCAACCTTCTTAGCAATTTTTTTAACAATAAAATCAATATGGCCGTTAAATTTAAGATGTTTATTGATAATTATTCCTAGATACCTAATTTCATTCAAAACTTCTAGATTTATATTGTCGAACCGAACATTAATATCCTTGACGTTTTTAAAATTATATTTAGAAGCGATTACTATTCATTTTATTTCATCAACATTGACTTTTAATCTATTTTGAATGAACCTGGGGGTACATTATTCAATTCACTATTAATTATATTAGATTAATATAGATAATAAATAGCAGAGGCCCAAGCACACTTCTTTGTGGAACTTCATGCCAAGATTTAATGGGATCAGACATTTTGTTACCGAATTTAGTTACATGATATCTATTGCGTAAGTATTCCGTGAATCACTGTAAAGCCAATCCATTAATTCCATAATACAACAATTTTTAGAAGGGTATTCCTGTCCACAATTTCGAATTCTCGTCTCCAATCAATAAAAACTGCAATAGTGGTGTTAGAATTCATTTCATTAAGCCATTCTGTTACTAGTTGCAACGCTGACTCACAAGAATGTTTTTCTGTGAAACCAGATTGGCGTTGCATTAATAAATGATTGTTTTGAAAATATTCAGCAACTTGCTGGTAGACCACTATTTCTATGATTTTCTCACACAAAGGTAATCAATTCACAGGCCTATACTTACTAGCTCTACATGTATTTTTAACTTTAGGAATTGGAATGATCGTGCTTACTTTAAGACTATTAGGGAACTTTCCAGATTCTAGGGATTTGTTTACACAATGAAGAAAATGGTAACCAATTATTTCAAGCGTATTTTTAATTATATAAAGAGTTATGGTATTTGACGTTGCTTTATTTTTTAGATTAAAAAAAAACATCTTTAAGTTCATTTAATTAAGGGGACATTATTATCCGACCAAGTATCCTTGCAGGCAGGAATACTGTCGATGAATGCCTGCAAGCTTTCATTAAAATAAATATTAAAATTATTAGCTATTTCTTGCAAATGACTAGTGTAAATGACTTTGCTAAAGCCTGTCCGGTAGAACTGAACGGGTATCGGATTAACAAGGAGGATTGTCAATATATGGTTCTATTGTGCTTGAAACCGCCTTAATGCTTTGCTGTCTCGTACTTATTGTACGTGACAAAGAAAGATGGATATATTATGAATAATGCCTCTATTTCTGCCGAACAAAAGCGTTTGCAACTTTCACACATAATGACAAGGCAATAAGAATCAGATGCAGGTAGAATAGAAATTCAATAGGTATAATAAAATGCCAGTGGTTCTCAACACTGCTTTAACATTATATAATTTGTGAAGAAATGCAACTTTTGTATAATAAAAATAATAATCGATTACTAATTACCTATAAGTAATTTCAATTGACACCTTTCACTTATACTTATAACAACAATAACAAATACATTTTATTATAGTTAGTAAATATTAATTAAATTACAAAGATATACTTTTATAATTAAATGTAAAAATTATAATTGTCATTCGGCTTCAGATTCATCACTTCCTGAGTCATCCAAATCTTGGAAAAGATCATCGTCATCACTTTCTTCAGTGTTAACTGTGAAAATAAGAGGTCTTACTTCATCCACAATCTCTTCATTAACAAAAGTATCTTTAATTATTTTATCCGTATGATCAATACATTTTGCCATATTTCCGCACTAACTGTTTTTAATGCGTCGTTCCACGTATTAAGAACATCTTCGTCTTTTCCGGATGTCGCAACGATACTTTTGTCGTATTTGTTCTTAGTAATGCCCCATACCAACTCAATTGGATTGAAATGGCAATGATACGGGGCAGGCGCAAAACTTCATGTCCATATGATAGAGCTAGCTCATCGATTACATATTTTCGCATTGGTCTACTTTGTTTCTTTTGGCCAATTCCACTAACTCTGCCTTTGTCATAAAATTTTCCCACGCTATTTTTTAGCGGTTAACCATTGCTGTATTTCTTCTTTTTCCAAGAAACTTTGACTGCCTTCTCTGCCTTTCGAGAATGATAACTCGCATTGTCAAGGACAATTATTGATGGTTCCTCTAATTTTTGTAAAAGTGATTCCTCAAACCATTTTTCGAACAATTCTGCGTTCATATTATCGTGATAATCTAATGATTTATTTTTGTACCGAAAATTAATTGACTTCCGTCGATAAAACCGTTTCTGTTACCTGCTTCAATGATAATAAATCGTTTTCCATCTGATGATTTGTTCGGTTGATGTAAACTCTTTGCACTGTTATCTTGCCAAGTACATTTTGACGTACTACATTTACTAAATATCCACGTTTCGTCTGTAAAACAAACTGTCTCGAACTTTCGGAGTTAAGATTTTGAGATACTTTCTCAGAAAAACGTTTCTTTTGGCGACAATGTGGCTTTGTTCACAAAACCGCGTCTATTGTTGGTTTTGGAATTTAAAGCCCATATTTTTAACACTAGAGCCAAACTGGTTTTCCTATTTCATACGCGGTTCTCAATTTTAAGAAGTTTAATAATGAATTTAACGTTACGTGTTCCTTCTTCGCGTACATCTCGTATATTAATGCACGAATTGTTTGTTTTCCATTTTCTGGAAAATCTGTAGTGCAAAGTTTGACACGCTGTTTTTTCACTGGAGGTTCCAACTCGCCGCCATTTTTTTTTAAAGCACAGATTTTCCCCACCGTCGAAACCGAAAGTTTTAACGCGTTTGCTGTTCTTTGTTGGACAGTTGTATAACGCGAAACTTAAATTTTACACAGTATTTAAAACACTTCTTATACACTAACTAGCACATATTAATTACATCTAACTCACAGAATGTTATAAAAGCACTATTATTTAACTAATATAACTAAAAACACAACAGTATTTACGTATAAATATATATATATATATATATATATATATATATATATATATATATATATATATATATATATATATATATATATATATATATATGCGTGCGTGTACATACGTGCGTACGTGCACGTTTGCGTGCGCGCGTACGTGCGTGCGTGCGTGTGTGATCGGTTTAACTGGCACCTGAGAAGAGCATATATGGGCGTTGTGATACCAATATATACGTAGTGGCACCATTTAGTGGTGCCAGAATGTTTCTCTGGTGTATGGTATCCAGTCACTTGTAAAGATCCAGCTTAACTTTACTAAAATTTATGTAATTAATTTTTTAATTGCCCTACAGTAATTAAGATAGGTACAGTTGTTTAAAATTAAAACCCGTTACAAAGATTGCGCGATATTGCACCATAAATATTAATTTCAATCCCTCCGACGTAGATATTAAAAAGCATAAAACGCTATTACGTCCGAGAATCAGCAATCACAGCCAGAGGACTGCATTGAAGCCGGATCCACCACTGCGAATCAGCTATAAAACCGCGACGCTACCGGAAGAAATTCTTACTGCTGCGACTACTTGCTTCGCGACCACCTGCCGCTACTTTGTTACTCCGCGATTCCGCTATCCTGATAAGCTCGCGTCTTCAGCAGCCAGAACCGAAATCCAGACCGCGCGCCTGCCGTAGTTAGTGTCATTCTATACGTCGGCGATCTGCCGATTACCGCATCCGTTTATCCTGAATCATCGTGCACTTTTTAACCGCGTTACTTCGCCGCCGTCACCAGTCAATCAGCTTTGTACGATCAAACTGCTGATTGAGTTACGCTAAGGTTAACAGCACGTAAGTTTTATTGCACCACGTTTCTAAAACATTACACCAGACACCTAGAGAAACGACGGGCTGCAGAGCCTAAAGTTATCTAACCGTTCCAGTACACACACTAGAAGTATACGCCGGGCTGTATAGCCTGAAGTTACCTTCTGCAACCAGTACACACACTAGAAGTAGACGACAAGCTGTAAAGACTGAAGTTGCCTTCGACACAATACACACAAACCAGGACGTTGCTACTGTAACGCCCAGAATGCATCTTCCATTTACTCCAGCGAAAAGGTACTGCTCAAATTCTAACGCTCCACCAGGTAGAACCCTTGGTACAGCAGTCGACGGGCTGGGCCCAGAATCTTAGCAAGGGCTCTCCATTAACCAGATATTACACATACATTACACATATAATACACCGACCTGATCCTGAGGAAAATAGCAATACAAACAAGCGACGCCTTGACCTAGAGCTAATCTCAATACCAGAAGCCGCATTCGTAGAGATCACCCGCGTGATCCTCCAGTATAAAGACGAACCCGTGGTGCGTCTCCGTGATAAATTACATTAAATGTACTCCTGCGTCTCGCAATCGCATATAAATCACTTACTTGAAACACCTGCACTCCGTCGGAAACAATTTTCAGAATTGTTCAACTTGTTACGCGCAGTCCTAAAAGGTCGTGTAAACTCGCCTCCGATTAATTCGTTTATAACAATTAATAAAGAAGCAATCTTTAATAATTATTAACGTAAAAGATCGTGATAAAATCCGTCTTCCCTGTATTTGTTAGTTAGAGTAAGTTTTGCTAATACTAAAAGTATCCGCGTTTAACAAAAACAGATGTTTTTCTTATAATAAAGAATTAATACATTTATTTTCGGGCATAATTAAATGTTAGATATTCATTTCATTACTGTAAATACGTTCTCCATTAATTAAGAAATCCTGAGATCAGCTGGTTTAGTTAGGGCAGATAATTAAACGCGTACGTACAATTTGCATTTAATACATGTAAATAGTAACTTGTCCTGTATAAAGCCTTCCAAGTACTGAGCACATCCAGCCAGTCTGAAAGCCAAATCACGTATAAGCAGTCATGCGCACCAAGGTTACTTTAAATTATTGATTTTCTCGTTGACCTGAAAAAACGAACGCGTTCGTTGCCCCAGCTTATCTAAAATATATAGAATTTTAAACAGCGCCACCTAAACAAATACCAGGCTACCGTGTACAGGGCAGGCCTGAACGGTCATAACAGACAAAATTAAATTGTCATTAGTAGGATTTTTGGGTCATAACACACCAACCATTGAACCACAATAATTTATATTTCCACAGATACGGCTCAGGATCCAATAGCAACCACTACCGTCCACGGTGGACCAGCAAACAGGGCTGCTAACCAGGACATCCGGTAACACCAATAAGATTTGTTTTGTTATATTATAGTCATTTTTGTTATATTATTATTTCCTGTAGGTTAGATTATCTTAGATTTATAAAACAGTAGGTAATATACGTTTAAAATAGTTTTGTTGTATTATTCAAAGAGTACAGTGTTGAGCACCACCATACGAACCACCCCCGCCTTGTTAAGACAAGACACGATCTGAGCTAGACCGAGGTAAATTAAATTGAACCCTTTTAAATTTAATTATTGTAAAAAAAGAGGCGTTACACCCTTAGACTAAATATACGAATAAATTGTGATTTTGGTTAACGTTATAGATACGAAGATAGCGCTTTGACCGGAAAGTATAAGTTAATACATTGAACTTTCACTTCAGTTAACAAAAATACTTTAGGAGAGTGTTGCAAGGTAATTAGCTAGACTATTGCGTACGTATGTCAACCTAACCTCGAAAAACCAATGAAATAACACCAATTTCAGATTTAGAACTGATCACTGCAAATAACTGATAAGCGTTTTATAAACTTATTATTGCTTGTAGCTACATGTTTAATAACTAGCTAAGTAGATATACTGGGCCGATCCTAACTTACTTTTGATAATAACAATAATATACCTTCCCGTACAGATTGTGCACATCAAGGTCAATGGTTTTGAAGGTCAAGGTCATCGTATACATTGCCTGCACCGAAGGATATTCTTCAAGGTCCATATTGTCCACGTCCAAGTACAAGGTTTTCAAGTTCAAGACCATTGAATCTTATAAAGATTCTCCGCATCAACGTCAATGGTTTTGAAGGTCAAGGTCGCTCACATTGCTTATCTTCAAGGTCACCATGCTCGCACGCGCCCTTCACTTCAAGCTCACACGCGCCATGCATCGAAGTGTAATCCTCAAGGTCATTGAAGTAACTAGATTTGAAAAAGTGACTAGAAAAGTTATTAGATTGCTTTCCAAGGTCATTAAAGCAGATTGTCCACATCCAGGTCGATAGTTTTCAAGGTCAAGGTTATCGTACACATTACCTGCATTGAAATATATTTCTCAAGGTCATCACATTGTCTACGTCTAAGTGCACGGTTACGAAGGTCATCACAGTGACTACCTCAAAAGTATAAGGTCTTTCTAGGTCACGTTCCTTGCATCGGTCTTCAAGGCCAGGAAATGTTCAAGGTCACCAATAAATTCTCTGCTTGAGTGTTAATTTGGTAGGAAATTTTCAAGGTCACGCCCGTATCAATTCCAGGAAGTTCATTGACCTCCGTCTCAAGCCCTGAGATGTTATTACAATTCCCAAGGGGTGTCATACAGATTGTTGTCTATGCTAAGCATGTTTCAAGGTTATCAAGCAATTCTCGGAAGTTTACTTTGTAAGGTCACACCCCCCAGTAAAGTGCAATGACCTCGAGTAGTTCCGTTCAGCAAATACAAATATACGTTTCCCAAAGACAGGTAGCCGTTTCCTAAAACAGGGGAGCCGTTTCCCAAAACAAATAGCTGTTTCGCAACACAGGTAGCCGTTTTCGCCCATTTCAAGGTCACAACTCTGAGAAAAGAACAAAGGCGACTCATTGTTCTGGCCGAGTTAGTGTCATAATTCCTAAAAATAACACCACCATTTCAGGCTCAATTCTGAGAAACCAACTTTTAAGAACAAAGGCGATCCATTGTTCAAGCCGACGCTTCACAGCCTTTGCTTACAAATTTCAAGGTCACACCTCTGATAAAAGAACAAGTGCGATCCATTGTTCTGACCGAGTTATAATTCCTAAAAATAGATTGTTATCTAGATACCCCCCACCTTTTCAGGCTCAATTCTGAGAAATCAATTTTCAAGAACAAAGCCTATCCATTGTTCAAGCGGACGCTTTAAGGTCAAGGACATATAAGTCGCAGTGTGTTGAGATCAGTCGGTTAGTAAGTTGTTAAACATGGAATTAGCAGGGTTAAACCAAAGCACCTATTTCAAACTCTATAAAAATGAATGTGACCTAGAGATATCGAAAAAACATAAAGTTATTAATGTGACAGTAATTAATACGAAGTATGGTGAACGTATAGTGTTAGAAACAGAGGAATTTAAATGTGTTTTACCTCAGCGCTTTTGCGAGTATTTCAAAGAAGAAGAAAATCGAATTGAGGAATTTAAAACGATGCTAAATACAAAGGATGTATTCATGAGTAGTCCGGGTGCAGTAGGAAAAACGACAAACATAACATTTAGTGCATCCAACCATATGTAAACATGCCCATTTTGAAAATAGTGTTTAGTCGTAGTGCGGTTGTGGACAAGTAGTCATGCAAGCAGCAATAAAATCATCCCTGGAACGATCTGAAAGATCACTGCCGGATACTTCATACCGCTGTAGTAACAATATGAATAACAGTTTAACATTTTGTTGTTCATTCTGTCAAAATAGTGATGGTAGTAGTAGTAGTAGAAATGAAGAGAAACAAGATGAAGGTTGTTCCAACTGGTCATCATCATCATTTCAACATAGGGATGAGGTGTATAAACAGGCAGCTAATGAATACTTAATCGATTGTGCCTCCTATAAACTATCGAACGATACGCATATTGAAATTGGATACAGTACACACCTTAACCTTGCAGCAGTAGTGCGTATGAGATGTGGTAACAGCGATGATGTGGTATTAGACATGAAGGAATGGAATGAACTTCTGAGATGGTATTTATATGTAGAAATACAATTTTTCCGATCCCAAGAAATTGAAACCCAAATTGAGTGGTCACATGTGAACGAGGAGGATATAATACATAGGCAAGATTACGAATCTCTATCTAGCAATCTCGGTATTTATTACAATTGGGAATTGATTAAAGGACATATGAGAATTTTGAAAACTGTTATGGTAGAAAACTACCACTGCTGTTCGTGTACATTCAATGCCCATAATGTAGAAGAACTATTCAATTTGAAGGATATAATAAGCTCCAGATTGGAACTTCTTGAATTTTACAATCTGGTGTGTTTCTATGAAAAGTTCATACGACACGAGGTTGACTACCGTCGTTTTCGTGAGAAGGAATTCGCTGATGATGTCATTTATAAAGACATCTAAGATGTTATAAATGCCAAGTATAATATTAATTCACATAACACTGTATGCTTAAAGGAAATATTGTACTATCGCCCTGCTTATCTAATTTTACTAAACTTACAAAAAATAAAGTTTTTGTGCTCTCTATTTTAGGTATAAATAACCTGCCCTATCCCTCAAGGTGAACAATGATAGGCAAGAGCGGAAGAGTGCAGGTAGTTTAGTGAATACGCTAATCAATAAACTTCCGGAATTGCATTTACCCGGTCACCAGTATTGTGGTCCCGGCACAAAATTAGAGAAACGACCCGCACGCGGTGATCCCGGTATTAATTAATTAGATGCTCAGTGCAAACTGCATGATATCAGTTATAGAGGGTACCGAGATTTAGAAAGTAGACATAGAGCAGATGCAGATTTAGAAGAAAAAGCTTGGGAACGTTTTAAATCAGCAGACGCAACATTAGGCGAACGAGCTGCAGCTTTAGCAGTAGGTACCGCCATGAAAGCAAAGAGAAAATGTGGAATGGGGTGTAAACGTCGGTTCAAGAAGAAGAATGGTGGAAATTTATTGCATGTACGAAAAACAATAGCTAAAAAAATGAAAGCTAACGGAGATTTCCCGATACAATAAAGTGAGCACTGTCAACGGCAAAACGTGTAGCAAAAAGATTTGGGGGAAAGAAAAATATTAAAGTTCCTAGAGTAATTCCCTTACCTAAACAAGGAGGTGTTTTGCCATTTCTTATTCCGTTATTCGCAGGATTATCAGCAATCGGTGCTTTAGCTGGCGGCGCATCGGGAATTGCTAAAGCAGTCAATGATGAAAAAAATGACAAAAAACTGCAAGAAGAGACATCGCGCCATAATCGCATGATGGAATCAATCGCTGGTGGCGCACTTTATCTAAAACCATACAAATCTGGTGGCGGTGGTCCATTTTACTCAAAACAGTTTCCAAAAAACTGAGTAGATTACCCGAAAGAGCGTTAACAGATATTATTTAAATAAATACACAAACGATGTACCATACTTAAGGGGTATTTTTATGAGAGATAGCCTGCCTAAATTACCATGGAAAAATGAATCTGGAATCATCAACGTAGATAGTCAAAGCGGACCGGGTACACATTGGGTTTGCTACAAAAAGCGTGGTAAAAAGGTATGGTATTACGATAGTTTCTGTAATCTTCAACCACCAGTCGAAGTGATTAACTACTTTCGGGGATGTAAAATTTATTATAATTACAATCAAGATTAGGAATTTAATACTATTATTTGTGGGCACCTATGCCTACAATTTCTGTATAAATAATCGACATAACCTTAAATTTTCTCAGTTATGTCAATAACATTCAGTTTAGAAGGTGTTGGTAACATAGCTAGTTACAACTTCTATCCACCGATAGAGCTAGATTCGAAGAAGGAATACGTTGTTGGATTGGTGGGATTTTACGGCTGCAACAGCATTAGAAACATTTATACGGGCAGCGATAGATTTTATTTTAGAACAAATTCATCTTATTTTCGAGTGATTAGTATTCCACATGGTGCCTATGGGTTAGACAAAATTAGTGATTACTTGAAATCAAAGATACCCACAGAAAAATTCTTCATTAGGGCAAACAGCAATACACTTAAGTGTGAGATAAACAATTCATTTGAGATTGATTTTACTAAAGAGAATAGCATTGGACTCATTCTCGCTTTTGAGCCTAAAATATTAGAAGCGAATATTTTACATACATCCGCGTTAGACATCCAAATAATTAAACACACTAATCTACATGTAAAGTGCAACATTATGAAAATGTCTTTTCGAAACGCTAAACTTGCAAAAGTAATATATGAAATTGACGTTCCCGTCCCCCCGGGGTATCGTTTGGATAAAATTCCAACCAATACTCAATATTCAGAAGTAAACACATACATAATAAGTAATATAACAATCAAATTGACAAATCAAAAGAGAGAGTTAATAGACTTTGGTGAAAGTGAACCATTCATGGTACGCTTAGAACCAAAAGAACATGGGTCTGCGAATTAATCATAGGACAATTTCATCTTCGTACAAAAGACCATCCCTATCAACCTTCATGGCAGTTAACATCTGCAGAGAAATACTTTTTAACATCAATTGAATTGAAAGTTCTGAGTGACCAAATCATTAAACATGTTTCAAAACGTACATTTTAATGATGCATGAACCTTTCGAAAAGTAATATGTGGTAAATAATTAGTTTAGATGAAGAATTAGAATATTAATGTATCTCTAAGAAACGTTAAATAAAATTGTAATATGTGTAAGTAAGAGACCTTGAAAGTTTAGAATGAAGTTTAATTGTTTAATGTCTATTTCTTTTGCACAATGATAAGTTTCGCTTCCAGACATCGCAAGCTGAAAGTTATTGTATCGCTTTCTCGAAGTCCTCTGAATGCATATGTATTCTTCAAAAATATACAGAAATATAATGCGGAAAAAGTCAATGTTTTATTGAACAATGGGTTCTCTTTGTTTGTTAATAATGCATTCGCATACTTAAAAAATTGTAGGAATGTATAAAAAATGTAATATTCAAGCTAATAGGGATTTTCTTTGTATAAAACACACAATGCATCTGCATTCTTTAAAAATGTAGTAATTATTTTTAATAATTTTAACAATAAAGCTTCCCAAAACTACATTGCATAATTAGTAATATAATAATTAATAGACTTTAATGAAAATGTGTTATAAAGAAAAAGATTTCGCTATAAATAACCATAGATACAATGAATTCTGCTTTATATAAAACAGTAGGTTTGCCTTCAAAAGTACGCATGTAATTTAAAAAATGCAATATTTAATGTAATATGAACAAGGGATTTTCTTTGCCTAACAATGAAAGTATTTATTGTGATAGATTTGCCTTCTTAAAAAATGTATATGAATTTAAAAAAACTGTAATGTAATATATATGTAGTAATTAAGCTTTTCAAAGGCATAATTAATTTTAAGGATGAACCATTCACGGTACGTTTACATAGGTTTGAGAATGAATTTATATAAAAGACATCATCCCTATATTAAATCTTTAATTAGTCATCAACCCTCATTGTAGTTAACATCTACAGAGACACAATGACCGAATCATTAAGCATCTTTCAAACGTACATTTTTATGATGCCATAATTAAATCAGGTATTCACACCTGTCTTCCGTATGTCTCTTCTAAGTATGGACCTTCCGAAGAAATACGCATATTAATTCAAAGTCAGGATCTAATTACAGCTACTTATGATAGTATTCTATACATAGAAGGTAAGCTGAAAAAAGAAGATGGAAGATCGTGCAACTTAACCAATAATTTCCCCAACTTCCTTTTCGAAGAGATCCGTTATGAGTTAGGTGGTCAAGGAGTGGACTTTTGCCAAAATCCCGGCATAACATCTACACTTAAAGCAAGAGCAAAGCATTAAGCCATTTGGGGTGGTCACCGAGAAATGAGGAACTATTACAAGTAGAATTCGATGAGCGGAATGATGAAAAATCCTATACAGTATGCATACCATTGAACCACATATTTGGAATAATGGAGGATTATAGTCAAGTGATCGTGAATATGCGTCAACAGCTGATTTTAATTCGATCTAGAAGCGATTTGTTGATGCGGAAATAACCCTAAATAAAATACAATCGAAAGTACCACACTTAACCCTTAGTGATGCCGCGAAATTGGACTTGTTTGAAGGACTCAATAAGAATTTTATTATTACTGTTCCATTTCGTCAATGTGAGTTATATGAATTACCTGATTTAAAACAAGCAACCTCTGATATATGGCCAATAAAAACGTCAACGCAACTGGAAAAACCACGCTGGATAATTGTTGCATTCCAACAAGGTAAAAGGTACACAAGGTCTGCAAGAGCCGGAAATTTTGATCACATTAACATCAGAAACCTTAAGTACATCTGAATTACGAGTATTATCCTATCACATTTTTTTGAAATTCCGATATGACTACTATGGTGAAGATAATACAGATGCGTTATTCAACTACACCGAATTCAAATCAAGTCCAGTATTTGTAATGGACTGCTCTAAACAATATGAATCCTTAAAAAACTCAACAGTAGACATCAAATTGGAAATGGAATCTCTAACACCTTTCGATAATGGAATCGTTGCATATGATCTTATTCTCCACGATGCTATTGTGCAGTACAACCCACTCACAGAAGAAGTGAAAAAAATATAATCTGTATGTCTAGTTTATAAATAAAAATCTTGCAATTATTCGTTTAGTTTTATTTCATCCATCAAATATGAAAGTAGTTGCGCAGAAACAAAAACTTCCAATTCAGAATCATGACTTTGATGAAAAGTCTGGTAATTCAAAACAGGGGATTTACCTCCTAATAGTATACGTGGCATTATATGTGGCCCCTCCAACTGCGGCAAAACAAACGCAATGATTAGTTTGCTTACTGAGAAAAATGGTTTGAATTTTAACATACGTATACTCCAAATCATTGAATCAAAACAGGTACAAATTTTACAGGAAATACTACTTCCAATGAAGGATATAGGTTACTTTACGTTCAGTGATAATCAAGATGTGATTGAGCCGAATTGTGCAAAAGCAAACTCTATCTTTATCTTTGATGATATAGCCTGTGAAAAGCAAAATAACATAAGGGCATATTTTTCTATGGGTAGACATAACGATATTGACTGTTTCTATTTGGGTCAAACTTACAGTAAAATTCCAAAGCAATTAATTCGTGACAATGCGAATCTAATTATATTATTTGAGCAAGATTAATTAAACCTAAAACGTGTGTACGAGGATCATATAAGCCCCACCATAAGCATGACATTGTTTCGGGATATGTGTTCAAATTGTTGGATATATCCGTTAAGTTTCATGGTCATAAATAAGGATGCTGAAGTCAATAATGATCGCTATAGGAAAATGTTTGATGAATATATAATACCTTAACTGCTCAGTTTAAGTAGCTCAGGGTAAACTGGAACCTGTCTTGCTACACCCTATATAATACTTTAACCTGCTTTCAGTGGTTTAGTAGTTACTCATCCGTTTATGTGTTAATAGCAATCTATTCAAACTCAAAATCTTGCTACAATGGATAATAAGGAGATGATATTAAAGCGAAAAATTATTCAGGCTCGTAAAATAATACAGTGGAAATATAACAGTCTTAAAACTGCCCGCATTGATATTGCAAGAACATTTTAAAGTACTTACAAACCTCTAATAGAACCTCTAACTGAAATAGTGAATAAAATGCATCCTGATAAAAAAACACCCAAAAAGGAGTCCGTTGACGTTAAACCCAAAAACCCATCTTTGTTCATATTTCGAAGAAAGCATGCTACTACTACTCCTACTCGCCCGCTAGCTCCCTGCTTCATTTCACCCTAATTAACAAGGAAGGGTCCCCTAGCTCAGCTTGCGTTTTTTCAAATAAATCCCCCTCCAGGTCCACGTACACCATCCTTCCTAGAAACATCTGTTGTAGAAAAGATTAATGCCGAGGAAGACGAAGAACCTCTTAGTATCGCAGGTGATTCCCGTAACCCATCTGCAAAGAATTTCTCGATCAGTACCACGAATTACCTCGTATATACGTTGAACGTATTATGAGGGATCTTGAAGGTGCTATTGATCACACTTATGGAGTCCACTACGACATCAAAACAGACAACTGGACAATTGGTAATACCCCCATCACAATTAATGGAAACTATACGATCATTAAAGGTGTACCGTATAAAGGGACTCCAGCTTTATATGATCTGCTCATTATGAATGAACCCGATTTAAATCTAGTAAATTCAAAGGATAGAAAGAATTATAAAAGTATTTTAGAAGCTACGAACGTTGCAAGGCGAGATTATGATGTAAGTGGACAGATTTCAAGAAGCCGCGGCAAAAAGCATACATAAATAATCAAACTCTTGCTGTCAGCATCATCATCCACAACTAAGGGAGGTGGAGCTATGTTTTTTTAAGGAATTAACAAACAGACCGATTGAGTATAAATATTGGAATAATGTACACGAACTAATTCGTGATCTAGAAGTATTGTGGGCGGAAAAATTGGCTGGAAACACATGTGTCGTAAATGATATAACATCAATTGTAGAGGAATTGTATGAAGATGGATACATTGAAAGACCAAACACTCGTTTTCAATATAAATCAGAATGCATTGATGTCGACATGTCATAACTAAAATGCCCCTTGATAAATTTGGACGGTCACATGCTCAGTATCAATTTAAGAAATTAACCCCTCAGTTTCAACTTATTGATGATAATCAATTCGATATCGAGAATAAGAGACTCAGCAATGTTGCCAACCCCATAGATCCTCAAGATGTCATCACCAAGCATTACTATTTTTTGACAAGGTTGAATTTGGATGGAAACCGTTTGACCCGGTTGGCGGATCCGGAAGAAGATGGTGATGCTACAAGTAAAGGATACCTTGGTTTTTGTGTGCAAGCAGTTCAGAAAGCTGTTAAAGGAAACTATAACGCTTATCTAGTGTTGGAGGAAAAACTACATCAACTTAAAGAAATTTTGGATAAATTAGTACCATGCCCACATTACAACTCGTCAACGAATTGCACAAACTCGCAAGAAAAAATTTTAAACGAAGGCGCACTATAATTAAGGGGCATGATGGCCTTTGGCAAGCAGATTTGGCAGAATTTAACACATATTCCAAACAAAATAAGGTTTACAGGTATATTTTAGTGGTTATTGACTGTTTTTCGAAATACTTGTGGACCAAAGGATTAAACACGAACAGCGTTATGGAGTCAACCATCACAACACCTATAGCACAAAGAAGGAAGCAATTGCGGAACGTGTTATCAAGACAATTAAGTCTGCTCTATATATGTCATTCAGCCTACAGGGTAAATATAAATGGATTAATGCAATTGACACCGTAACGATGGATTATAACAATCGTAAGCATAGAACTACAGGAATGAAGCCCAAATATGTCGGTAATCATACAAAGCTAGAGGCTTACATTCACATAAAACAGTTGATAGGAATCGTTATTGTGTGGGTGACATAGTACTAATCAGTAAGTTTAAAAGTATTTTCGCCAAGGGATACACCCCCAATTGGTCAAGTAAACTATTTAAGATTGTAAAAGTTCGCATTACTAACCCAACCACCTACATATTGGAAGACATGAAAGGATTACCTGTACTGGGAGGCTTTTATGAACACGAATTACAGAAAACAAAGTATCCAGATGTATACCTGGTGGAAAAAGTGTTTCGCTCCAGTAATAATAAGTTATTCGTAAAGTGGTGGCGATTGGATGAAAGGCCATAGATCAGTAAAGACGATTTAGTTTTATAATATAGCTATAGCGACTGTTTGTAACTTTTAGATGAAATAAAACCACATAAAAAGAGATAATTGTATTTTATTTTTTTAAATATTACATCATCTTATATAGTAAACCTAAAGCATTTCTATAATCGTTTAAATTACTGGATGGCCATATTCCCGAATCTGGTCCACATGTCCATCCCAAGCAGGAATTTGTTTCACCTTTCTCGATGTTTTCCAATATCCAGCGATAAATTTTGTGGTGCTCCTCATTTTCCCACAGTTGAAACTTATATGTAATGTTTTGTTCTAATAATACCTCAATTAAAATAGCGAGGCACTTGTAATTAGCATAATATGCTGCTGTCTCAATACGTTCAATTATAATAGAGAAAGTGTCTTTTTAAACAATATTTTGTACGCAAACATTTGTCGAAGTACACAATAAATCACCCCATAATAACTTGTATATGTACATTTTAAGGGGTATGTCACCAAGAAAACGCATGTCATCTAAAATCCTATCTACATCATTAGAGGTTAACGAACCTTTATCGGTACACAATTTCGTAAAACCTTTAATGGTATTGTCTAAGCTAATTTTTTTATCAAATAATGTCTTAATAGTAACTTCATTTGCACACTTTGAGTTTATACCACACAGTTAAAACACTCATAAGGAATAACAATATCTTGCAATATATTCATTATACATGTATTGCTTTCAGGAGAGCTCAAAGAACGCTTCAGCTACTTTTTGTAGATTTGATCACTACTGTACTGAAGTTGTTCCTGCAATTTTTCTTCAAGACTGCTCATTGTATATTGAAAGTTATACACCCAAGGTCTAGTATCAGCGAAATCGAAATTTACTAAGCGTTTTTCGTCATAACGATTAAGTATGAGTATATTTTGTTTAATGGTAAACACATTATGTTTCTTTGATCTTATGAGATGTTGGTCACGCCTTATTACGCCACCATCAAACAAAACCTGTTTATAATCACTAATCGTGACCTGCCTCACGCTTGCTTGGGTAGAACCCTTTGATTTCTTTACAATCTTTTCATCAACCGCGTAAGCATACATTTTCGTGCGAAGTCCTACATCTCCCACCATAATTTCGCCATGATATTTGTCTTTCATTAAGCCGGGGCTTTTTTTATTTACTAATGGGAGTCCAAAGATGTCGGGACTGTAATCAAATGTATCGAATTCATCAATTTCCTCTTTAATACATTCATAGATATCGGGAACCGAAAAGGCGTATATGAGACTATCCATATCCGTGTACAATAGCTTAGCATTATTATAGAACTTGGGTAGTGTGTAACCGTAATGAAAATTATATAAAAAAGTTTTTGAAACGTCTAAAACACTGAATCCCGCATACATAGGTTTATTGAAATATACTTCAGGCTTATTCATTTGAATGATAAGCAAATCATTGTCAAATATTGCACAACTATAAAAATTTGCTTTTGCTATGTAAGCACGAGCACCATAACGACCCTCCCATTTCGTTACTAAACGTATATCCTTATGCTTACGTAGATTTTCCATCAGCTTTCCGAAAACACTGTTAATCATTAATTTATAGAAATTTTTATCGAATTCATTTTGAGATTGCTGACGCATGGTTGTATTTAAAGCTATATATTTTTTAACCACGGAGACTGTTTAAAACGTAATATACGGTGTACTTTTACCAACTTCAATCCATATTTTAAATATACTTTCAAATTTCTGTAATCAATTGCATAATTACGTTTTGATACAATGTAAGCAGTAATTTTTCATTTTGGAATCAGATGGGTGGAACCATATGTTCGGGTGCCAGCGGTAGATCACTGTGACTCTCATGTAATTCTAGGATAGTCTAAATCACACTCGACTATATAACCAATTTCCGAATCATCAGGATGGTTTATTAAATCTAAAGTTTCAAAATTAGCTTCATCAACAAAGAAAAATCGCCAAATGGTAGAAACTCTGACATGGCGGCTCCATATAAATTATTTACGTCGTAGTACATTAATTACACACTTTCGGAGGTGGGATTAAATTATTGCGCCATGTACTTATTGTTAGCTTTGGCATACCGATTTGAACATTGAGCTACACCACCTCTAATCCCTTTTTCAATAAACGTTAGCATATCAATGTCTGTTAATAGTTCTAACTTTACTTGTGTAATTTTAAGCACAGCATTGAATGCTAAACCGGGATCTGTATAATAGTGCAGAAGGTCAAGCTCGTAAGTACTTAAACAAGTTTTCCGAAAGTTCTCGAAAATATCTGCTAAAGTAGAACGTCTGTTTTAGATACAAACTGAGTATTCCCCTAACGATTTAATACTAAATTTGTTCCAAACGTTAACCGCATGCGCAAAACTCTCATCACTGATTCCTCATTATTAAGATGACTGAAAAATGCTTCTTGGGCGGTAGCGTGGTATCGTTTAATTTATCCCACGTATCTATATACTCATAAGGAAACACCTTTGCGAACTACTAGAGAAAATTCCTCATCATTGTTGCAATTAGCGCGGGTAATCATTTTTTTACTGTCCTCCAAATAGTTTGACAATTTTTCAATACTGCTACTCATAAATCTGAAAGAGTCAATAAATCTAAACTTAATTTTGGTGCCTTCTATTACCTTCGTGAAAGAGATATATCCTTCTTTGTTTATGGGTAGCAGTGAAATTGAACCGGGAACACTGGCCCATTCTCTAATGATAAAATGATACTCATAACCCGATAAATTATGAAATACAACTGGTAGAATGTGCTTGTCTGTGTAGTTTACGTTACATGTCTGATGCGCTGCTCCCCAAAATGCTCCAGTAAAATGATTATGGTCTCTAACTTTTTTATCAGAATCAGTAAATAGTTTTCGGCAAGTGTGACAAGTCGTGGCACTTTCAAACTGCTCAACCTGCTGACTGGGACTTAAAGTATCTATAGGAACCATATTATTGAGTATTTCAGTAGCCCAACTGCAATACTTTGAAGCTCGTTAACAAACCATTGAATACAATGCTTTCTTCTATAAAACCTAAATCGGGATAAAGAATCATCATATGAACACTTCAAATAGTAAGCAATGCTGAATGGTATATGTTTGGAGTGAAATAGAGTATTACTTTCGATGTCTGTTGTGCTCTTTTCTAAAGCACTTTCTAAATCGGCATAAATGACAAATGGTACCTTTTCTTGAAATGCGAAATTTTTAACTGTAAATTTATTCCTGCTTCGGTATGCAGCCCAGAAGAGCATTGATTAAGTTGCTGACAGTGAGTGGTATGTTTTTGTAGACGGTGATCTGAAGAAAAATGGTTTAAGCATCGGTAACATAAATTGCTTGCTCCCGTTATTTGATAGTTGACTAGAGATAAGAGCAGACATATTTTTCATCCATGTCAAATGGTATACAGTGTTAATATCATACGCGGCTTGATCATTAGCAGAAAGTACTAAAAGATTTATAGGTGCTCTACCACTTTGCTGATTACTCAATACAAAGGGTACAACTTTTTTGCCATTTATGCAGTACATATTAATGGAGAGGTTGTTTAGTTTCTCAAATTTATTTACATCATCCAGCCGAATGGGGAAGTGAATTGAATCAAAATTGGAAACATCTCTAAAATGAGGATGACTTTGAACCCTTTCCATATTACGCTGCGCGGGATGTAACGCTGAAACAACGGCCCACAGGAATCAATACTCATCGTTATTTTTAACATTCACTACCGCACGCTTTAGTGCTATGAAGAGAGGAACTCTAACATAGGTTGAACGACCACCTCTAAATGGGACATGGTTATTAATATTCACTTTTAAATGTAAAAGTTCGTCTAATGCCCACCCGGAATCCCTTTCAGAAAACTCCTCTAATTTTATCCTTAACATCATACACGTTTTCATTGTACCACATGTAAATTGGCCGAAACATCAATAACGCAATTTTTTGTTGCAAAGGTCTTCAACTAAATACTATAATTTTGGGGTTGCATGAAATTGCAGGCTGAGACGACATTCGGCTTTAGCATGTATTGCCTTAGCATTAATTTCACCTTACTTGCAAAGCTATCATATGTGTTTCGTAAAAATATCAAAGGGTCCTTAATGTTTGAGATATTGATTATAATTCCTGTAACTAATCTACCATTAAATCTTTTTTTATTGACAATTCCACTACCCACTTTCTCTGAAGCGCCTCAATCTGACAAGGTAATACTTGAGCAATGCTAAATTGCTCTCAAGCTTAAGCAGACGTTCATTAGTCTCATAATAAGTTTTATTTTTAATTATATCTTGAAATAGCTTAGTATTGGTGTTATCTATACGGATGTGCCTCGGAAATTCCTTTTTAGTTTTCAATAAGGGGACAACGTGCATAGTTAAATTAACTATCTCACTAGTACTTGACATTCTCATAGTTACTTTCAACAATATAAAGCACACACGTAATAATGAACTTTTTACAAATACCTAATTACTCTTCACAACACTTTAGGTTTACAATAAAACTTCTAGTCACAATTGTAATGTAAAAAAATATGATGGGCACACTGTTGATTATGTAATAATACCTGCTCTTCACTTTAGGTAATTTGTTGTTGTCACGATTGCAATGCATCGAGTGACGTGGGACTGTTATTTATCTACTTATACAGAGATAAGATCGGGTAATGTCGGGTAAGGTCGGATAAGTTAGGATCACCTTCAACCTTGAAAATAGATTTCTCGGAATTGACCTTGAGATTTGCGTATTAGGTTTACGGAACTGTATAGTTAAAAGATTTTAATTTATGTTTTTGCATACAAGTTTAAGAGACGTAGGTCTATAATAAGCCTTGAAAAATGATTCAAAGTAAAAGGATCTCAGATCCTGATATGAAGGCTTTAAGGAAAACTGAATGTATGGCTAGTAAACATAATGAAGTGATGAAATTACCTATTAGGAAAGATGATATGTCGTGGACCACATTAAACGAAAATCAGTTGAAGGAAATTCAATGTGAAAAACAAATAATAAATAAAATAGATATGATCCAGCAAAGGTATTACAAAATGTTAAGTGGCAGTACACCAAGCTTCCCATAATATGTATATTGACTTAAATCAATTTTTTATTTGTATGTGGATAAAATATGTATTTAGTATATAGATGAATATTGTGGTTAATAAATTACAAGTTTTATAAAAAAAAACAGTTTTATTTATTAGTTGACCTTGAAAACTGATACCAATACATTTTAGCCATTGACCTAGATAACAACCTATTTGATAGCCCTGCAGGTGATTTCTAGGAATTAGGACCCTGATTCAGCCAAGAATTACTTAAAAAATAGATCGCCTTTGTTCTTTTCTCAGACTCGTGGCCTTGAAATGAGGGGAAACGCTATCTGTTTTGGGAAACGGGTTCCCCTGTTTTAGGAAACGGCTACCTACTTAGATGTAGGCAATGTGATAACCTTGACAAATATATTTCGATGAAGGAAATGTGTGAGATGACCTTGACCTTGAAAACCATTTACCTGGATGTGGACAATCTGTTTCAATGACCTTGGAAAACAATCTAGTAACTTTTCTAGTGACTTTCAAATCTAGTTACTTCAATGACCTTGAGGAATATACTTCGATGCATGGAGCGTGTGAACTTGAAGTGAAAGGCGCGTGCGAGCATGGATGACCTTGAAGATAAGCAATGTGAGCGACCTTGACCTTAAAAACCATTGACCTTGATGCGGAGAATCTTTATAAGGTTCAATAGTCTTGACCTTGAAAATCTTGTTCTTGGGCATGGACAATCTGGACTTTGAAGAATATACTTCGATGCAGGCAATGTATACGATGACCTTGACCTTGAATACCATTGACCTTGATGTGCACAATCTGTACGGGAAGGTGTATTATCATTATCAAAAGTGAGTTAGGGTCGGCCTAGTATATCTGCTTAGCTAATTGCAAACTGAAACTACTCCATAGACAAGATTAATTTTTTACACACTTTTCGTTATTAAACTTGCAATGCAATGCATTAGTCAAGTAAAATATATTTTGTGCATAGTTCCTTTGATTCGATTATACTGCCTAAGGATGCATTCAGCCTTGTTGCAATAAAGTTCATTTATCCCGTTAGCCAGTATTGTCGTCAAGTCACAATGCACTTAATATATTACTGTTAATAATTGCCGTACTTTCTATTTAAAAGTCTAGAACAATAATAATCTTATGCGTTGTAGAGAAGTTATTTCATGCTTAAAGGAAGTAATAACAAACGATGCTACACAATTGATAAAATTTGTTTTATTCAACCATTGGGAAACAATGTAATACATTCAAACATGTTTCCAACGAGTTTTGTGCATATATACCAATGTTGGCTTTTGGTCAAAATCTACATGGTGAAGAGAAACGCTTTAAATTTAGTTATTGTGCAACGTGCGTTTTTTCAACAAATTTGGTGCATGAATAGCGATTTTTACTCATGTTAACTAATATTCATGTGGCCATGGAAAATACATTAAATTTACTTATTGGTCATAGATACTGGCTAACGGGATCAATGAACTTTTATTGCAACAAGCTTGAATGCATCCTTAGCCAGTATAATCGAAGAAAAGAAACAATGCACAAAATATATTTTACTTTGCATTTTAATAACGAAAAGTGTGTAAAAAATTATTCTTGTCTATGGAGTAGTTTCAGTTTGTAATTAGCTAGTTATTAAACATGTAACTACAAACAATAATAAGTTTATGAAACGCTCATCAGTTATTTGCAAAGTGATTAGTTCTAAATCTGAGATTGGTGTTATTTCATTGGTTTACGAGGTTAGGTTGACATACATATGCAATAGTCTAGCTAATTACCTTGCAACATCCTCCCAAAAAAATTTTTGTTGATTGAATTTCAATGTAATGACTTTGGATTTGATAATTTAGATACGATTTCCAGTGCTTTGAATGTAAGTTTAATGGTCTAATTACGTTTCACTTAATTACATCAAAAAAGAAAATATGTCAGTAGTAATGGGACACTAGACGCCATCTTGGATTTTGACGTCACAAGACCGCCCACGTGGGGGACCGGTTTTTCCACCCTTATTTTTTACTCGCTTACGTGTAGGACGTGTATTTTCACCCCTATCTTTTACACACCCACGTGTGAGACCGTATCCTTTCTTTTCGAGGTCAACCCTAATTATTTTTTACTCGCTTACGTGAAGGACCGTATTACCTTATTTTTATTATTTCTTTTGGGGGGTTAAACCTTATGGCTGTATTAAGGACCTTTTGACAGCTAGGACTTTTTGTGGTTGCTAACGTGAGGACTGGTGGGGCTGGTCTTGGCTTGGGGCTGTATTTAGGGCTGGAGCTTAGGGCTGGTCTAGGACTGTATCTAGAGCTAGGGTTGTTTTCTGGTAATTATCTTCAGCCTTAATTAAAGTCCTTTTGGTTGGGGTGTATTTAGGAATTGAGCTCGGACTAGGGGTTGGACTGGATTTGGGGTTCGTCTTGGTTTTGGTTAGAGCTATTTTGGCGGTCCCTAATTAAGGTCCTTTTGGTTGTATTAAGATCAGTACAGTCCCTGGAGATTAGGTAATTGTGTATGTTCTTTTAAATGCTATCTTGTATGTGTATATAACATTTTCGATTTGTTCTTGGTCCTTCACCCTTCCTGTAATTATATGTGCGCCCTAACCTAATTTTATAAGACAGATATAAGAACATTGCCACTATAATGACACCCCTAATGCAATTGCCCTAACTTAATCTTATAAGACTTGTCTTGACCCCTGCCTGAGATGTACCTTAATTTTGAGTTTGTGATGCCATCTAGTGGTGTATTTTAAACTAGCGAGTATTTTCTGTAAAAGTTGATCATGCACGCCTAGCTCTTACTCTCTCTTTTGACTCTTTCTCACCCACATGGAAACAAATTAATTAATTAACAAATCGTTAATGTCATGTACAGCGAAATAAGAATTTTATTAAGACAATAACACATATCAACTTATTTTATAATACTTTTTTTTCTACTTGAATATTAAATTTGTTGTTTTCCCTGCTGGTCCTAAAAAGAACTGAATGAAACGCCTTTTTAATCTTGAGCTACTCATTAAATTGGTATATGCGTTGATCCTCCGCCTTGAAATACTTGTAGAAACGGTTAAGTAGCATACATTTAAACTCTATCAGTTCAACAGTAACCTTTTCTCCATATTTGTTGGTACGTGTCTAAGATTGAGTATTTTGTATTCAACACCAACTCCAATAGTACTTAATATTTTTTAAAGGGCTTAAAACATGTCGATGCTTTTAGGTTAACTAAATTCATATCTGTAGTAATAACACAGCATTAAACTGCATGATGGAATAAAATAAATAAAGTAAAGGTTAAAGCAAAAATAACTCACCAGTGCTTATTGAAGAAGTAGGAAATCAAGTTAAGGTAGTACATATTTCATTCGTTTTTATAGCTAGATCTAATTACCTCAGGGTCTTTACACAAACAGGCATAGACAGGAAGTTTTACATATTTATTTGAAAGAATGTATTTTTCTCATTAGAAGTAATTTAGGGAATTACTAAAAGTAAAAAACCACTTTCTATGTGTTATATAACTAGTTCCATTGTTAATATAACATATAGTAATTTTTAAAATGCAGCTTGATTAATAACAAAGCGAAATGAATAGTATTTTTAAAACAAACAAAATTGTTTTGATAGATGTTTTATAAAAAACCTCATTAGGCCTGGAAAAAAGTTTATAATTACTTATACATAGAGTTAAATAAAGTGTTTTATATGTTATATTAATTACCGTTTGCGTAATTACATAATCCTGTTATTTTCAATAATTTACAAACTGATTATCAACAATGAGTAACATGCTTTCTTTAAAAACAACTAAAAACCACTAAAAATGATTTTATTTTTATTTATCCTATGTTATAGAACACTTATTTTGATTTTAATTGTAAGTTATACCAACATGTCTTACTTATAACCTATAATGAAAATACAAAACGGTTTTAATAATAATTTATTAAACTACGTTGTGGGTGAGACAGTGTGATAATTCTGCAGTTAAACAGCATATAAATACTTGAAAAAGATGGGTTTTCAATATTATTTATATTGTATAATGCCTGAGTAATTACGACCTCATCCTAGATATACGTGTTATTAATAATTATTTATTTGAATGAAGTTTAAGAACGACTCTCTGACATATAAAACTGTTTTTTGTTTACAATACAACTTATTATTACAAAAGAGTTGCATAAATTAGCAATAAAAATTCATAGGGTGGAACTTTAGTGTTAGATCAATTTTTTTCCATATCTCAATAACAACATATTATACCATTGATGTATTTCAATTTTAAAAACTCAATTGTAGAATCATGAGGATCAGTCCAGATAAAATAGGCTTTTAATTATGTCCATAAAAATCTGAAATATAAGAATAAAAAGTGTATTTAAAGATTACTACCGAATACTGCTCTGTAATAAAAATGATGAAAAAAATAAAAGGTCTTAGATTTTTAAGTGTACTTTTACATTTTAATTGAAATTATTTTTCCAATGAAGTTAAACGACTGATCTAGTTTAACAATAAGTGTTGTTATACCGTAATGAATAATAACAAAACGCTTAGCTAAAATAAAAAACGTTATTAAAATTATTACATTTCTTTTAATGCCAATTTTTGCTTCGTATGCACAATTATGTTATTACCTGACTTCACCTTCAGGTCAATCGAAGATAAAATATCATACTTATTTTACCTTGAGAAAACAAGTTGGCCTTGAAGTTAGCCCTGAGAAAATTGTTAACTATGAGAAACAAGTTGGCCTTGAAGTTAGTTAGTCATAGGTTTTAAGATAACCTTGAAATTAGCCTCAGGACCTGGAAGAATAGTATAAAAGCGTACGCCAGGGTTTAGTTAATTTAGTTCTTGTTTTGAAGAGCATAGCTATGGAATCTTTCTCAGTTAACCAAATTTTGGGATTGTATTACAGTGGTGTATTATTAACCGACGAATTGTTGATAAAAGGCATACAATATTATCACTTTTAAGATGTTGTGCGAAAATGACACTATCGATTCGATAAATGTTTATAATGATTTTGTGGAGGCTGCACAACGAGTTGGTGGAGTGTAAGTATATATTTGTTTTTATTTTAAGATTTTAATTACATTTTTTAAGACCTGCTCAAGTAAATATGGATGATGTGTTTGACAATGATGAGATGATGGAAACTGCAGATGCGGAGGATTTGATAACGGTATTCTTTTCTCATTTTCTATTGTATCACTTACTGAACGAGTACATTACAGCAAAGCCAATCGGGTTCAGGCTTGCAGCAACAGGCCGGACCATCCTCAGTGTTCAGTCATATTAATATAATTGGTGAATCAAATAGTAAATTTATTAAAAAATTCAATACCACGTGTAAAACGCTACGGTTTAACTTCAATGACGAGACGTGCAAGGATAATCCCCTAACGCTACAGGTAAAATATACCATTTTACTAAAAATTTATCTAATACACATATTTTACAGAGTGCATTTGATGAATTGTATTCATATATTGTAAAGGATGCAGCTCCTTCAGATCGTGTTGGAATCACGCTAAGAAATCCAAATTTCCCCGATAAACCAATTGGCTTGTCGTTTAGAAGAGTGGACCAGTTGTCGGTGAAAGTGATAATGTCGCTGCTTGAAAGGTAATGCAGAGCAACGCCAGTTTTTCTCTAGCGACTTATTAGTTTTAAACGTTGATAGAGTGGTTGTGCCTGTAGGCTATGGACGCAAAAACCTAATGGGGTTAAAATTTGCAGACTTTTGTAAATCTAAAAACGCGGTATTATTGTTGTACCATCAACAATTAACGAAAATAATTGTTTAGCTCGGGCTCTAGTCATAGCTATTGCATTTAAAAGTAACGATACATTGCGTAGTATGGTATTGGGTTATCCCTTACTTCAAGAACGAGCTACGCAGCTTTGTCAAGACAGTGGTGTAGATCTTGGCCAGGGTGGTAGTTACGAGCATATTCAGGCATTTCAAAACCATTTAGATTCATATACCATTGTAGTTTATAATTCGCGTGTAGGTGATTCGGTTTATTTTGAGGGTCCTAAGGAACCGGGTAGGCTAGTTTTAAATTTAATATTAGAGGATGAGCATTATAACGTTATTATTAGTCTCACGTCAGCATTTACATGCGGTTATTACTGAGAGCAATGTAGAAAACGTTGTAATGACAAAAAACGACATGTAAAATGTATGTACCAGTGTCCCGCTTGTCATCAGAAACCACCTTGTTCTATTGAAAATCCTAAAATTGCTTGCAATGATTGCAGGAGGTTTTTTTACGGGATTGAATGTCTTAAAAACCACAAGGACACTAAAGTATGCGAAAAATTGCGTAGATGCTTGAACTGTCTTAAAACCCATGAAGTAAAGGGTAAACATAGATGCGGATACAGCTACTGCCCCACTTGTCTGAGCCAAAAACCTATCGGTCATCTTTGCTACATGGCCGTTAACAAAGTTCGACGTGACAGTACTAATGGTAAACCATCTACGTTTATCTTTTACGATTTGGAGTGTATGCAAGAGAAGGTGTGTGACAGAACGAATGATAGGTTTCTGCATGAGCCCAATCTATGCGTGGCCGCGAATGTTTGCTCTGTCTGTATCAAACATGCTGACAATTTAGATGAGCAGTGCTCAGTATGTAGTAAAAGAGTGCACATTTTCAGGGACGATCCTGTTCAATCATTTCTGTCATATGTTGCCGAGCGAGCAAGAAAATTTAAAGTTACATGCATCGCACATAACATGAAGGGGTACGATGGGTGTTTTGTGCTTAGATGCATGCTAGCTAATAATAATCTGTGGAGACCTAAAGTCATCTCCAACGGTTTAAAATTAATTTCAATTCAATGTGACGATATCAGGTTTATTGATTCCCTTAATTTTATCCCGTCACCGCTCTCGGCATTTCCAAAAACCTTCAATTTCCCCGAGTCCAAGGGTTATTTCCCATATCTTTTCAACTCATCCGTGAACCAGAATTACGAGGGTCCATTGCCAGCACTGGAATATTATTGTGCAGATCAGATGTCAGCGGGTGATCGACAAAAACTCTTAGACTGGCACACGGCCCAGAGTAATTATGTTTTTAAGATGAGTGAGGTGATTGAGAGATATTGCCTGATAGATGTTAAGATCCTCGTTAAAGGTTGCATTAGCTTCTGGTCCACCTTCACGACCCAAAATAAAGTCGATCCGTTCGAGGAGGCTACCACTATTGCTAGCGCTTGCAATAAAGTGTTTTGCAGACGTTTCCTCAAAGAAAACACTACAGGGCTCATTCCAAAGGGTGGTTATAGACGTGCCGACAATCAATCCAAAATAGCAATACAATGGTTACGTTGGGTGGAGCATTCTCAGCAGGTGACTATACAGTACGCAGGAAAAGCTCGCGAGTTTAGAACACCTGAAGGTGTTAAGGTCGACGGGTATTGCGCAGAGTCAAACACCGTTTTTGAATTTCTTGGCTGTTACTGGCACGGGTGCGAGGAATGTTTCCCCAATCAGGCCAACATGGATCCTAAACTTGGTGTAAGTACCTCTATGCTTGCACGGAATGAGAACACGGTGGCGCGGTCTCAATTTATACGCGAGCGCGGGTATAATCTTGTGGAGATGCGCGAATGCGATTTTAAAAAACAAATACTCGTTAACGACGAATTAAAAGCCTTTATTCAGAGTCTAGGTCATCAAGATGATGAACCCTTAAACCCACGCGATGCGTTTTACGGAGACCGCACTAATGCTAGTAAGCTTTATCATCAATGTGACGGTATTACTGAGAAAATAATGTATTACGACGTGTGCTCATTATACCCATTTGTAAATAAATATTGTAAATATCCTACAGGTCACCCAAAAATTTATGTAGGGCTAGATTGTAAGAACATTTCATTAGACACGGTGGAGGGTTTAGTTAAATGTCAAGTACTACCACCCTCTAATCTCTACCATCCTGTTTTACCGTTAAAAATGCACGGCAAACTGATGTTTGTGTTGTGTAAGACGTGCGGTGCTGATTTAAATCAAGGGGAATGTAGACATAGTGAAGCTGAGCGCAGTTTCGTTGGAACATTTGTAGCTGACGAACTGCGTAAGGCTATCTCTAAAAACTATAAAGTTTTAAATGTTTTCGAAGTTTGGGAATACGAGGTAACCACGTATGACAGAGCAACTAAACAGGGTGGGTTATTTAGCGGATACATAGATAATTTCCTGAAACTTAAGCAGGAATGTTCAGGGTGGCCTAGCCATTGCACGTCAGAAATCGAGAAAGTACAGTACGTGACAGAGTATTATGAGAAAGAGGGGATTCGTTAGACCTAGTAATATTAAGAAAAATCCGGTTTAAGGTACCTGGCCAAACTTATGCTGAATTCTTTTGGGGTAAGTTTGGTCAGCCGAGAATTTAACCCAGTGCAGTATTGTATCTGAACCAAAGGACTTTTTCAAATTGTTTCACAGATCCATTGGTTCAGGTACAATCTACAATACCTATAAATGATAATGTTGTAATGGTGAATTGGGATAGACCAGAGGGGGAGGGTGAATCACAAAAAACAATTAATGTGTCCATAGCCGCATACACGACAGCTCACGCACGTTTAGAGCTATATAGTTACTTAGAGAAACTAGACCGCCGCGTTCTGTATTACGACACAGACAGTGTGATATTTGCCGCTAAACCCGGCGACTGGAATCCAGCATGTGGGGATTTCCTTGGCCAGATGACCGACGAGCTGGAGGCGTACGGCGTGGGGAGTTATATAGCCGAATTTGTTAGTGCCGGACCTAAAAACTATAGTTATAATGTGTTTTCAACCAGTGATAAAACAGTTAAATCCGTGTGTAAAGTAAAAGGCATTACCTTAAACTATAAGAACTCACGTGTTATAAACTTTGAAGCGATGAAAGATATGGTACTTAGTAATAGTAAAGACTCTTTGTTTGTATATAATGACAGAAAAATTGTTAGAGATAGTTGTTACAATGTGTTAAGTAGACCTGAAGCTAAACAGTATAGGATAAGTTACTCTAAACGACGTAGAATAGAAAATTTTGATACTCTTCCATTTGGATATAAAGAATAAACAGATAAACAGAAAGAATTATTTTATTTATAAACCCCCAACTCCTTGAGGGTGAGTTCCAGCTCCTAGCCTTGACTCGTTTTCGTGTTTTTTGTTTTGTGTGTTTGTGTGTTTGAGCCTTTGAGTGTCCGTGCTTGTGATTGTGTGTGAAGCGAGATAAGCGAGAGAATCGAGGTTGAAAGAGAAACGAGAGAGGCCAGAGAGAGAGAGAGAGAGAGAGCGCGCGAAGAGCTACACATGTCTTACAAGATTGGATTTAAAAGAGCATGCACAATTGCCTAACCTCCAGGGTTACAACCAAAAGGACCTTAATTAAGGCTAAAGATAATTACCAGAAAACAACCCTAAGACCAACACCAAGTCCAAGTCCAGCCCCAGGTCCAACCCTAAGGCTTACCCCTAGACCTGCCCTAAGCTCCAACCCTAGCTCTACATACAGCCCCACCCCTAAATACAGCCCCAAGCCAAGACCAGCCCCCCACCCCAGTCCTCACGTTAGCAACCACAAAAAGTCCTAGCTGTCAAAAGGTCCTTAATACAGCCATAAGGTTTAACCCCCCAAAAGAAATAATAAAAATAAGGTAATACGGTCCTTCACGTAAGCGAGTAAAAAATAATTAGGGTTGACCTCGAAAATAAAGGATACGGTCTCACACGTGGGTGTGTAAAAAATAGGGGTGAAAATACACGTCCTACACGTAAGCGAGTAAAAATAATTAGGGTTGAAAAGGGCCTTCGAAAAGAAAGGATACGGTCTCACACCAGGGTATATAAAAATAAGGGTTGAAAATGCGGTCTCACACGTGGATGTGCAAAAATAGGGGTGAAAAAACAAGTCCTACACGTAAGCGAGTAAAAAATAAGGGTGGAAAAACCGGTCCCCCACGTGGGCGGTCTTGTGACGTCAAAATCCAAGATGGCGTCTAGTGTCCCATTACTACTTATGTCAAGTAACCTAAAGTTCTTTGTATCTTTACAAATATGGTTTAGTTCTCATTTGTAGAAGCACCTTTCAGATCAGCTTAGTGTAAGTACAAGAGCAACATGCCGTAAGATTTTTATTGCACCATTGCAATAAACCATTACGTTTTACACCAAAAATCAAGCAGAAAGTGTTCGATTTTTGAATAGACGTAAAACAAATATATGTGTCACTGAAAGTTTACCACTTTTATAAAATTACATTTAGTTTTTCTAAGATACTTCTAACTAGAGTACTTGATTGAACTGGGATAATCGATAGTCTATTATTATTTTTGCTTCCTTTAGTTATTTTGGTAAACAAAAGAAGACAGCCTTGAATAGGTTACAATTGAAAATTAACCGCTTTATACTTGCAATCGTAAGCCGGATGTACTGTGCTTAATGACTCCGTTGTTCTTGAAATTGTGTGCCTACCTGTACCCTTACATCTTCGTATTCATAATTCATAACATTAAAAGATAAAAGTGACTTAAACTTTTACGAATTTTGTGCAGAGTAATTTCATCATAAGAATCTGTGACTTTTAGCTAGTCCATATTTAAAAGGCAATGCATTGATTTCGATTTAGAATTAACCAGTAGATTATTATATTTTTTAGTTAACTTTCTTAAGTAATTCGACTTTCACAATTATTGGAACTTTATTCTGATAAGTGCCTATTATTATAATAAACATTGATAGAATTAGACACAAACACAGAGTTGAACTGAAGTCAAATGTATTTGTAATTAAGTTGTAAAACTTAACTATTTGTTTACATAGACTTGGGTATTGCATTAACTTTGTGATTGGATTAAAATCGATCTTTGTATAAAATAATTTAAAAATTTTAGATAGAAAAGTTATTAAGTAAAATAATGCATGAATTTTAAATTCATTAATCCATTATTTATCGTTTGCCACATCAGATTTTTCAATTAAATGAATTGATTTTGAAGGCTTGTTTGGTGTCATACGAAAAATCTACATAAGAATAGCTTTGTATTACCTTGATTTTTAGGTATTTACAGTAAACGCACTCGCACATTCACACGTACACGCACGCAAATACGCTCACGCACACCGACACGCACAATACGTACACACACACATACATGAGCATAAATATTTATGGTATCTCTTACATTTTCCTAAATTGTGGCATCTTCAACGATTTGTAGGCTACACTGTAGCCTTTTACTGAGTAAATTATAGTTTCTGACACAGGTGGCGATACACATCATTTCAATGGAATTATGTAAAATTTTCGGTTGTGGCATCTAAGCCATAAGTATTAGAGTTTCAATTCGGTGTAACGGAGATGCCATAAATATCCTAAAATGCTCTGTGTGTAAGTGTCGGATGCCATAGCTATGTTACACATTAAATGCCACTTTGTAATCTGTATGTAGTGTCAATGTAGTGCTATTCTGTAAGAATATAATTCCTGATTTATGGTCTGTATCTATGTAATAAAGCAGGATCTTAGAAAAACTGTATTTTGTAATTATAGTGTAAGTAGTGTACAATGCTGTAGTGTATTAGCTACACCATTGTAATCTACATCGGCAAAAATGGAGTGCAAGGATAGTGTTGAAAATATGTAGTCCTTCCCAGTAAGAATAAGATAAAGTGTATGCTTATGTTCTCTATAAGATTAACATTTCTGACACACAATTATGTTCTTCTAAAGTGTACGGTGTATAGGTAACAATGAATAGTGACGATAATTTAGGAATAATGATATATGTATGTTGATAGAAGGTGAAGTCGAAATAATATCAAAACTCTTTTAAAATGAGGAATGATACAAATCCTTTTGAAATGTTCATATCTTTATTTTGTGCTTACTGTTAACATACAATTTTATGCACTGAAATGAGTTGCTTAATTTTAACACTTTCACCGCTGAGTAGATAATAGTAATTTAGGTATCTAGTGCGCGAAAGAACACTGGTGCTTGAGAATGATAGTTTTATTGTCGAAGCGAAGACTTTATTGAAATAAATAAAGAAATAGTTTTGAATAATATCAGACATATGACAAAAGGAATTTTGAATTGCAGTAAAAAGTCGGCTAAGAGATGACATTTAATATAAAAATATGTTGATACTCTTTGTCAAAGTTTAAATTGTATTAAATGTTGCTCTTCTTAAAAGTTTTATCCACAGTTCAAATGGAAAGTGTATATTCGGAACTGAAAATTACCAATAGTAATTGGAAATAATGAATCTTAGTGTAAGTTTCCATTGCATTGCTAAGTGGGCGAAATATTTCGTATACGTTGTTAAGGTAAATAAAACAAATGTTGCATTTTTCATACTAGATGAAACAATGTTATGATTTTTTGACGTCTGTAAAAAATGAATTTATCTTGTGCTTGTGGATAAAATGCAACAATTATATTTTTTTCACTACTAGCCTATAAACATGTTATTATTGACGTATATTTGTACCGTGAAATTGATTTTCACTACCTCAGTTTAAAAGAGGTTAATAGTTCTTATTATTGACCAACTTCACTTGATATGATACTTGCATCACTGTAACTTTCTTGACGAGAATAAAAATTTCAGATATTAAACGTAGAGTAAAAGTAGTTTTCTTAAATACTAATTATGTTTGCACAACCTCAGGTTTAAGTAATAGTAAGTAGAAGTGGCTAATTATTGAAGTAATGGTTACTAGTACAACTGTGGTAGGTCATATTAATTCCATCAGTACCCGTATTCAATGAAGTAGTACTGGTAGGACTTGTCAAGTTTCCTACGGGTATATTTTGAATACTCGTTTCCGTCATCGTTGGCATTGCACGAGGTATGGGGCTTGAACAGGAAGAAGTTGAAGGAATTGCAGTTTCACATTTAGTAACCATAGCAACATCTGAAGGCGGTGCAGAATAGGGACTTTGAGTTGATGTCCCTTGAACCATTCTCGCAATTCTCTTCTTATTTGCATTGGATTTTTCCTCCGCCACTAAACGATTTCCACATCTTGAAAGTCACATTCTCTTTCTTTTGACTACATAGGTAAACTCAATATTCGGCTGACCTCTATTTCAGTTTGACGTTTTAAAGACATAGCTAGCTATACTTACTATTTAGGGCTAAATTCCTTTCATAGCTCGAAGTACATTTTGTAGTTTCCCAATTTGGCAGAAAAAGTAAGGGATTGCTCGATTTTTGTGCGAGAGATAAGATTTTTCTCGCTCTAGAAGAGATTTTATGACTCGCACTGTTAAACCAAGTAACGTTAAACCAACTACTCTATATTAGTTGCGTTTGGATAATAAATACGGAGTTGGGAGTAGTGATGGAGTGAAATTAGGTCACGTGATCGCCGTGTAAAAGGAGTGGCAACCAGGCATATCGAACGATTCGGCGTACCCCGTAAAAATCCGTTGTGTCAACAATATAAAACAGTTAGGTTAAGGAACATGTTTGATTGATTCGAGTTCAGAAAATTAATAAAAAAAAATTGTGAATTTTGCAGAGGTAAGTTACCTCAGCAAAATTTGCAATCCATCGAATGGATTCATGCCAATTTCAAATGCACTTTCGAATGAATCGTGCCAGTTTTGTGTTTGGTAGAGATGTTAATTGCTGTAGAAGATGAAAATCCACCCACTAGACGAACTTCAATAGAGAAGGAAGCCATGGTTATGGTTTGGTGTTTAAGTAATATTGAATCATTTCGGTATGAGGTATATCTAATTACCATTTTTGAGATTCCGTGGCTTGTTCGTAAATAGAAAGTCCCATCATTCCATTTTATTACAAGATGTTTGTGATAATCAGTAGCGATTTACTGACGTGTATACTGGAGAAGTGGGATCTATTCATGAATATGATATGTTTAGAAGATCACCTTTGTTTCAAGGTATAAACAATGGAAGTGTTAGATTTTATAAAAAACACTCACTTATTAGGAGATTTGGTATACAAATTGGAACCGTATATGATAACTCAATTTAAAAAATATGGGAATTTAACTGCTAGGCATATTAATTACAATAAAATCTTTAGCATACTGCGAGTTATAATTGAACAGTCCTTTGCACTTTTAAAAGGCAGATTTTGCGGTTGAAATGTATAGAAACAACTCGAGTATATCTTATTCTTATTACTCTTCCAATAGTATCAGCATGCATATTGCATAGTATACGAATTCTTACAGAAGAATTTTTATCAGATGTACTTGATGTTGAAGTAGAGTTGCACGAAGTGCGTGAACTTGATGAACATGTTATGGATGTTGAAAACAATGTGCATATAGATATAAATAAGCGAAATGATATTGTAAATAGCTTACACATGTTAAGAAATTAATACTTTCATTAATATGTACTTTATTTTTAAGAAACTGAAAATAAAATATATTATTTTCTAAAATAAAAACAATTCTCAAAATTACAAAAAATAAAAATAATTCTGAAAACTGAAAAAAAAATTCCTAGTAATAACAGGCTTATAATAAATTTCATCAAATTTTTTTAATCATTTCATCAAACAATTCATTAAATTTGTCCCACCGCTGCATCTTTCCATGCTGACGTCTCTCACCAGCTTTTTTTTTGTTAAATTTAGTAGACTTGGTGTATCACAATTGCTAATACTTGCACTCTCTGGCTCACTTACAACTTCTTGTGTAGCGTCATTCGAATTAGATACAACCAACCAATTAATATTGCTACACGTAGCAACTGGTGTTATTTCAGGTTTATTACCTGCACTTTGTGCATATTTTCAAAGTAAACCCATGTTCTCTTATTTTCCCCACAAGTGCTGTTATGGTTTAAAATGCCCGTATATGTCCTTTTCAATGATTTTCACAGATATACTTTCGCAATTTTTGTGGTGTGATATTTTTATGAAATTGTTCCTAACACAATTTTGCGATAGTCCTAAACTTTTCTATTCCGGTTGAAAACTGTTGGTAATGTTCCTCGAAGGTATCAATAAGAAATTAATTGCTTCATTAGCTCAAACTTTGCCTTCGCTACAATTTTCTATTTCATTCTCGCAACTGCCCTGCCCATTTTCAGTGGTAAGTCCATACACTGTCATTATTTGCTGAGACAACTCCTTCCCAGATTAAGAAATCATCTATATACGATTGATATGTTTCAATAGAATTTTGTTGTTATCAATTACATCCGCACAGCCATCAGGAATAGGAGTAGATTCTTCCAGATTTGTTTCCATTTTCTTATATTAATATAGAACAGCAATAACGAGTAATCAAGGTTATGACATTTGACTTGATCAGCTGGTTATTAAACGACGTCATACGCATGCGTGCATTACCAGCGCGCTCTCCAAACTCGGTATTTAAGGTACAACATCTATTTACACCACTCTACGTAACCCGAACGCTCCTTTATTGAGTAGCGACTAAAGCGAGGAACTCGTTCCTTGATATGCGCATGCACTTAAAATCTTGGTATATATCTAGTTTAGATTAGATAAACAAACCTACTGTAACTACGACTATTCTACCACTAGTCCAAACGTGCTCTACCAGTTTGACATTGAAAATACTATTTCAGTATTGAAGGCGATCACTTCCATTATACCAAAAGTGTTTTTAGGTGCATGCGCAGATCAATGAACGAGATCCTCGCCTTAGTCGCTATTGCCGTGTTGACACTTACTACACTGCACTGCTATGTCCGATCGGTTCTTTAAAGTTGGAGTTAGCACGGAGCAGTCCGAGTTAAATATTCGAACGCACCTTTTAAAGTGTGAACCAACTAAGCACGTTAGCATCTTAGCGAGGGGCAAGGTAAGAAAAAGCAGATAATGTGTCATAAGCAAAGCGATAATACATTTTGATCTCAAATAACAAGTTTCACAAATAACAAGCACAAAGCGTTAAGAGAGATAAACTTACAAGTGTGATTCATGATACGTGGAAAAATTTATGTCGACGTGCAAATAAAATAACATCCTCATACGCTCTTAATATTTAAACGTTGAGTGTAATGACTATTAAATAGCTATTTGTTAGGTGTCTAATACTTTTATAAAAAAAAATAATTTTTTAGTTTACCGAATGTAGCTTATACTATAGAGGTTTATTTTATTTTTATTATTATTTTTATCGGATTACGAACTTGTGAGTACACTCACCACACTAACAGAACTTGAGGACTATGAATTTCTTACCACTTTCTTTACCGGTTTTACTTGCCGCCAGAAATATTCACATATTGATTCTGCTGGAGGACATTAAAAAAATTGAGAAATCGCAAAAAAAGGCAAAAAGGGACATTGGAATATAAAG
>JARFJB010002531.1:302500-315540 GCA_036346205.1 Vesta saturnalis
GTTTAAATTTATGATAAATGAAAATATGTGAAAAATGTTTTGTAGAAGAACTTAAAGCTGTACAATTGCATCAGTTTTGCAACGACATAAAAAATGGGCATGCATCTCCTGATGGTAGCAGTTATTCATCATCAGATGCAGATTAGCCTACTGGTGCAACCCCTCTACCTTGAAAAAATATATATAGAGAGACAGTTCCGGTGGAAACTATAATTCAAAAGCGTGCTCGAATCAGTAAAGATGGATCTATCTGCATTGAACAGTAGCACTTTCTGTAAACCCTTCACGAATGTAAAAGAGTTTGAGGTGGGTGCAAAATATAAAGTGATTGATATCGATACAATCGACACGAAGTATGGGAAGCATATTGTCATTGAAACTGAAAACTTTAAGTGTATACTTCCTTTCGATTTTATGAATACTTCAAAAAGAAGATCGCATTGAAACGTTTAAACAAGGTCTGGCTGAGAAAGACGTGTACATCACCAGTACGGAACTGTAGGAAAGACAACGAATTTAACATTTCTGTAAAATAATAATAATAATAATAATAATAATGTATATCCATGTATAATTGTTTGAAAATAAAACTATAAATATTTTTAATTGCAAATAGTGACTTTTATTTCTTGATTAAATGAAGAGTAGATACATCATAATGAGGAGAGTTGTTATTGATGAGACTAAAATGTAGTGTATAATATGATAGTGTGGTCCTTTGCTTATCGTAATGCAAGAAGAGGGCTGTGGAAAATTTGGCGCTGGATAGATTACGTTTCCGTCGTAAATTAAAACAATTGGAATGCATTTTATCACCCGTACTACAAGAACAACATCGTGCTGAGGTATATCATGATAGATTTACAAGAACTGTTCTCCTCCACATCATAATAATGTTATGAGGTGGGGAAAACGTATAATAATTATAAAATATATATTTACGGTTACAAATTGATCAATTCTTGTAGTAAACACAAGTTCATTGAAATGAATTTTAAAAGACTGTACATGGATAACAAGAATAGTTGTAATAATAATTTCTTCACATGTTCGTGTTGGTGTTGTAATGATGGGGATAGTTCTACCACAGCAGCTATATCTACCGAATACTCTTCCACAACTGAAAATTTACATAACACCGCTACTGATGAACGTTTAATTGATTGTAGCTTATATGATTTATACGAGGCCAATTCTCCAAAAAACAAATACATTGAAATTGGATACAGTATGCAGCAGCATCTTGAGGCAGTTATACGAATCGTATGTGCAGACGGACTCATTGTTATGAAAAGGCAAGATTGGGAGGTGCTACTCAAGTTTCAAACATATTTGGAAATGAAATGTTTTTGTTCCCAAGAAACTGAAAACCACATTGATTGGTCAAATATCAACGAGGAGACGGACATTGAATACGAGAAAAGTTCAGAATTGCTTGGTAACAATTTTACCATTTTTTATAATTGGGAAGTAGTTAAAGGCGCATCATCATCATCAGAAAGGTTATTAAAAAGCATAACAATTCAGCAAAACCACGGTCGTTACTGTACGTTAAACAAGAACGACTCTGAAGAGCTTTTCAACTTAAAGGATATAATTAACTATAGGTTGGATTTACTGGAATCATACGGTCTCTCCTGTTTCTTTCAAAATCTCATCGAGCAAGTCAACAACTACCGCCACTTTCGTAAGATGGAGTATGGTGATGATGAAACAAACAGCGATAACATTTATCATGACTTTGAAAATGTGTTGAATTACAAGTATGATATAAATTCTCACAATACAGTTTGTATGATGGAGCTGTTGCATTATCGACCTAGCTATTTGCTGTATCACATATATGAATAAATAAAATATTGATAAAAATCTGCCTGTTCTTGATCGTTACCTATAAATATAACAATTCCTCCTTCACACAAAAATGTTAGTTTGGAAGCGGAGAAGTGCACGTGGGGTGGTCTGGTTAATATCTCATTAATAAGCTACCCGTTGAGCTCCATATTCCAGGGTATCATATTGTGGTCCCGGAACTAAATTAGATAAAAGGCTTCAGCGTGGTGATCCAGGTATCAACCTTCTAGACGCTCACTGCAAAGCTCACGATATCAGTTATAGGGATAGTAAAGCCTTGGTTAGTAGACATCGAGCTGATTATATTTTGGAAAGAAAAGCTTGGGACCGTGTTAAGGCACCCGACGCAAAGTTAGGTGAACGCACAGAGGCTTTAGCTGTAGCAGGTATAATGAAGGCAAAACGAAAGTTAGGGATGGGTGTTAGCAGAACAAAACGATCGCGTAGCAGTCTATTGAAATTACATGGAATAATTAGCAAGAAAATGAAAAACAGTCATAGAACCATAAAGGCTATAAAATCAGCTCTTACAGCTGACTGTAAAAAGATTAGGTGGAAAGGGGAAAGTAAGCGTTCCCAGAGTAATTCCGCTACCTAAAGAGGGTGGATTTTACCATTTCTTATACCGTTATTTGCGGATTATCTGCGGGCGGTGCTTTAGCTGGAGGGCAGCGGTATTGCAAAAGCAGTTAACGCATCTAGTAGTGCAAGGAAAATGTTAGATGAAACTTCGCGCCATAATCGTGCAATGGAGGCCATCGCTGTAGGAAAGAAAACCGGTGGGTAATATTTTGAAACCCTATCGGTCAGGAGGAGGTATGGCTTTGCACTTGAAACCAATAATAAATAAAAAAAACTTCAAAAATTACCGAAAAGACCGTTGACTGATGTAGAGCTAAGAGAGCACGCAAGGAATGTACCATACTTTATGGATGTGTTTGTGAGAGATAATATGCCAAAATTGTCATGGAATAACGAGGCTGGTATTATTAATTTAGATAACCAAAAGGGACGTGGTACTCATTGGGTTTGTTACAAAAACGTGATGGAAGCGTATGGTACTATGATAGTTTCGGAAATATTCCACCACCGAGAGAAGTTCTGGACTATTTTCACGATTGCAGAATATACTATAATTACTCTCAAGAGCAACAATTCGGTACCACAAATTGTGGGCATCTCTGTTTAAAGTTTCTATATAAATAGCATATTCAGTAGTTGGGAACATACAGTCACCATGTCAATCACCTTCAGTGTAGAGGGTGTTGGTAACATAGCGAGTAATAACTTTACCCCGATCGAACTTAATTCCGAGAAAACCTACGTAATCGGTGTCGTCGGATTTTACGGTTGTAATAGCATAAGGAATATACACGCTGGAAACGATAAATTTTATTACATAAAAGCGACAGAACTCAACGCTATTGAAATTCCACATGGCGCATACGAGTTGGAAGAACTGAGCATCTATATAAAACGCACATTCCTACAAGTCTTTTAGTTTAAGGGCAAATAATAACACGCTCAAGTGCGAGCTTAGCTGTGAATTTGACATAGATTTTAATCAAAAGGATTCCATTGGACGTATGCTAGGTTTTGAACCGGTGATATTGGAAGCTAACGTTTTACATATCTCTATATTAGATATACAAATAATTAAACATACAAATATTCATATAGAGTGTAATATTGTCAAAGGTTCGTATAGAAACGGGAATCCAGCGAAGGTGCTGTATGAAATAGACGTGTCTGTCCCACCAGGCTATCGTTTAGACAAAATTCTAGCAATCCTCAGTATTTGGTAGTCAACACCAATACTATCGGTAATATTTCAATTAAATTAACGAACCAGAAGGGTGAATTAATCGATTTCGGGAGAGCGAACCATTTACGGTACGACTGGAACTAAAGAATATGGGCTTAAGAATTAACCAAGGTCCACTTCCATCTTTCCTCAATGATACTATAAATACAGGACGTGAGCCTACAATGGTTTACTCAAGCAGGAGCGTGCTGGTGAATTAACGTCTGGCGAAAAGTACTTTTGGAATCTATAGGGTTAAAACCACATAGAAATGGCAGATTCGTTAAACATCTTTCAAAGCGCACGTTTTGATGAGACCATCACCAAGTCTGATATTCATACATATCTTCCGTAAGGCTCTTCTAATTATGGATTATCCGATGAGATCCGTATATTGATACAGAGTCAAGATTTGGTAACCGCAACATACGATAGTTTCCTGTATATTGAAGGTAAAATGGAATGGAGCTCGGCCCTAGAAGGAGCCGGTGTAAAAACATGTTATCTAACAAACAAATTTGCACCATTCCTTTTCGAGGAAATACGTTACGAGTTAGGAGGTCAGAAAGTGGATACATGTAGAAATCCGGGTATAACATCCGCACTCAAAGGATACGTATCGTACACATGGAATGAAAGCAAAGGTTTACAGCATTTGGGATGGTCACCGAGGAACGAAGAACCGTTACAAGTGGAACACGCTAAAAGCAACAAAGAAAAACATTTTACCGTCTGTATACCTCTAAAACACATATTCGGAAGTATGGAAGATTATCAGCAAGTTATCGTGAATATGCGACAGGAGTTGGTGTTAATACGTTCCAGAAGCGATGCTGATTGTTATAAGGGTACCGCAGACGACGCTAAAATAACGTTAAATAAAATTCAATGGAATTGAAGACGAAGACGGGGGTAGAAGTTATGAAAGCTATGCAAACCATTTTTAAAGAACGGACTCCCAAAAATCTTCAAACAGATGCTGGAAAAGAGTTCTATAATAAGCATTTCGCTAACCTGATGATAAAACATAACATTAATCACTATTCCACCTACAGCACTAAAAAGGCTAGCATAGCAGAAAGAGTGATTAGGACAATCAAGAATACCCTGTATAAAAATTTGGGGTGCATGGAAAATACGTATGGATTGGTCCACTTCGAAGAAGTGACGACAGAGTACAATAACCGTAAACATCGAACGATCGGAATGAAACCTAGCAAGTAAATGCTAGCACAAAGCTTAATGTATATTCGAATCTGAAAATCTTTAATAAAACCATCGGTTCATGGTGGGTGACATAGTCCGCATTAGTAAATTTAAAAGCATCTTTGATAAAGGTTATATACCAAACTGGTCTAGTAAACTTTTCAAGATTGTTAAAGTACGCGTAACCAATCCGGTCACGTACTTGCTAGAAGACATGAAAGATACACTATACTAGGTGGATTTTATGGACAAGAACTGCAAAAGCTAAATAGCCGGATGTGTACTTGGTGGAAAAGGTCATTCGACGTAAAAAGAATAAAGTGTACGTGAAATGGTTGGGATTAAACGAATACTCGTGGATCGACGATGACAATAAAGTTTTATAAGCATATTATTGTTAACTACTTAACTAGAAATAAAACTCAAATTTATAAGCAATAGAGGATTGTATAATAAGCTCATTTGTATTTCAATAATGCCGGTAAAACAACAAGCAGTTTGGAACACTTAAATTACTGTAGAAAGCATCACTATTGGTTTAATAACGGATATAAATGTCCGGCTTGTATAGGTATCGACTAATATGAATAATAAATTATTGTAATATAGTGTACTTAAGGTACAGACTAACATAGGATGTAATTTCTGTAAGAAAAATAATAACAAAAGACAAATTGTAATTTATTTTCTTATTAATAAAAACATACTGATACATACATAATTTTTTTTGTTTAATCTATCTAGTTATCTTATGTATTAAACCTAAAGTGTCTTTGTAGTCCTCAAACTTAACTGATGGCCATTTCAGAGTCAGGTCCGCTTGTCCAACCTAACCGTTCGCCTTTCCGACCTTTTCAACGTTTTCCAGAATCCAGTTGTATATTGTGAAATGTTCATAATTTTTTGACGGTTCAAAAGTGTATTTAAAGTTTTGCTCATTAATTATATCGATATATAGCTTAAGTGATATACAGTTAGCATAATAAGCAGCAGTTGAAATAAATTCGTTAGTAGCCCAAGTAATGTCATGATATTGTTTCTTAATATTTTCGATACTATATTGTACTTTAGGTGTAAAGCAATTATCATTATCGTTTAGCAAGTTACATACATATCTTTTAAAAGAAATTTTAAATTTAAGGAAACATTAATTTGACCAATTACATTTTCTAATTCTATATCAGTTATAAAATCTTTTCTACACAAACTTAATAACATTTTAATATAACGGTCTAACTTAACCTTTACGTTAAATAATGTGTTAATCGTTTCGATACACGCCCCATCTGCATTCTCAGCATACCACTTAAAGCATTCATCAGGTATTACAATGTTCTGGTATGCTAGCAACTAGAATATAAACCTCTATAGAACCCTTCCCATTAAGGCATGCTTCAAAAATTTCTTATAAATTTCTTGAGGAATTTTGCAATTCTCATCCATTTTAGAGGATTTTTGACATTTTTGGGCATTTCCGTAGGGTGAATGACCCCAAAATTGCCAAAATTGCCAAAATGTAATTTGACACCACAAATTACCAAAAAATGTAATTTGACACAAAATTACCAAAAAATGTAATTTGACACCCCAAAATTACCAAAAATGTAATTTGACACAAAATTACCAAAAATGTAATTTGACACCCCAAAATTACCAAAACATGTAATTTCACAACTCCAAAATTACCAAAAATGTAATTTGACACCCCACAGAATTGTGGAAAATGTAAATTTGACAACCCCGAAATTGCCATGAAATGTAATTTGACACACCTCAAAATTACCTCAATATAATGTAATATGACACCTCAAAATTATAGAAAATTGCCAACAATTAAAGTTTGACATCCAATTGATTATACTAGCTGTTGTCAGAAATTTTGCTACTAATTTTATAGATCACATAATTACCTTGGTTAGTCCCTTAACCTTATTTAAGTTAACGAACTACTCTCACATATGTTCGTTCATTTCCCTTATCATTTCCGCTTGTTTTGCCAACGTTAACAAAACCTACACCTATATATACGTTTAACATTGCACTTCTTATTCAGTTATTGTATGTACATCTACATTGCAATAACACGTATACATATATACATTACAATGGCGTCATTATGCAAAAAAAACGAAATTGAGCTTAAAAAAGAAAAATAACGAAAAACCGCAAATACTGCAGCACTTGCTGGTGCAGCCAGCAAGTAGTACTGCTGTATCACTACCGCAATCACTACCACCATTATCATCACCTGCAGATATTCCTGTGATAAGTATCCGGGACAGTGATGTCGAAGAAGATTTTGCACGCTACTTCGAAAAGTAAGTTACTTATTTCTTAATTTATGTATGATGATTGCATTATTAATGTGATTCATTTTCCACTTACAGTATCTCTCCTGCTACTACCGCGGTAGCATCGCCGGCGTGGATGCGTGGGGGTTAAAACCTCCTGCTGCTCGACATGCCTTCGCAAGGGCACCAACTCCTGAGACGTGTCAACCCCCGATCCCGCGGTAAGGCTGCATCATCTGCGGAAACAAATTTGGAGTGGCTGCGTGATTTCTGCATTTCGAACCAAGATCGTGTGGCTGAACTTAGTCGTGTCGGCTAACTAAGGAGTTAGCTGAGGCCACGGACGAGTTGGCATCGGCCGAAAGAACTGGTCGGAATGCAGAACTAGTGTTTCGTGCCTTGGACAATATGGATCCTTAGAGTGTTAAGTGTAGTTTAGTGTAGTTTAGTTTTTATTATTTTTCTAAAGTAGTTTTAATTGTTGTTGTTATTTGTAAAATAAATGTTTAATTCTTTTTCGGCTTTTTTCTTATAGTGAAATATTCAGATCACCTATAATGTGTAGAGGTTTTGAAAATAAACATTTTAATTCTTTTACTTTTTCCTTAAGGTGAAATATTCACATCACCTATAACTATAAAGTGTAGAGATTATGCATCAAAAAGTATTGCAATTTTACATGTGGAATTAAACATAAACAGTAAAAATCATAAGTAGTTGCATAACGATTTTGCACAATTTTTCCAAGTTCAAAATCTCTTTGATGTCACTAAAGTTTTAGTAAGATGAAATTTGTTTTTCGTTATATGATTATCCATTTATTTCGTTAAATATTATACTTAAATACAGTTTTTAAAAGATTCTTGTTATAGGATACAAATTTCCTTAATAAAACATCTAACTCGGTAACATAATAATAATAATATTTAGAACAAAATCTCAAATTTTACATGATTTTTAAAATGTACATACTTTTCTTAAAACAAGCATTAGAAATTTATATGAAAATGCGAACTTATGATTTTATAATATAGTTAAATCAAACTTCATAACACATTATTTATTTATTTTGCACCCTTCTTATTTTTAAACTCTTCATCTTCAGCTTCACCTCGTACATTTGTTCTCATCACTATATAATATAATTGTTAGACTAGTGTTATTTGTAAATAAATGTTTATTTTTCTATTTTACTTTATTTTTATAGTGAAATATTCAGATCACCTATAATGTGTAGAGGTTGTGAAAATAAATGTTTTAATTTTTTTTCCTTAAGGTAAAATATTCACATCAACTATAAACAGTTTTAATAAGATGAAATTTTTTTGTTACATGATTATCCATTTATTTCGTTAAAATATTATTAAATACAGTTTTTAAAGATTCTTTTATAGGATACAAATTTCCGTAATGAAACATCTAATTGGGTAACTTAATATTTGGAAGAAAAAATCCCAAATTTTACATGATTTAAAAAAATTTACATACTTTTCTTAAAACAAGCATTAGAAATTTATATTGAAAATGCGTACACCCCTAAATCTACCTTCTAAATCTTTAATTTTTCATATCAACACCTCCAACCTCTTCTTTCACTCAACAATAATTCATACTTGTTCTTTTTTATTTCCATACTGAAGCTGTCTCATTCTTCTATTTATTTCATAACCTCTAAATCTACCTTTAAATCTTTAATTTTTCGTATCAACACCTCCAACCTCTTTTCGCTCCACAATAGTTAATACTTTTTTTTCTTGCGTTTCCTATCTTGCATACTACCATTTTCTCATTTCTGCTAATACTAAATCACACACCCAAAGGAAGCCTTTTTATTATAAATCTACATCCTTCAAAACCGCTAACCTAGGCTTCTTCTTCTTCTTCTTTCCATGAACTTATTCTGTTTTTACAGTTCTAAGAAATGTTATACGATATCCCTACAGATCAATAATCTTTGACCTTGACCAATACACTTTTAGATTCTAAAATTGTAATATGATGATGAAGATGATATTGCAATTTCTATTTTTACTTTGACCTTGACCTGCTCCAAAATTTAAATTTCCCGAAAAGCATGCTTCAAACGCCTTGAGGCGTGGAGCGTTCTGGCATAATGAGAAAACTCATTTTTAAATAAATCCCATAAGATTTACATGGGTGACCTTGAAGTGGAGTAGCTCCGGCCTTGTATTTACTACAACAGACAAAGACGGAGTCAGAGACAGAGACAGAGACAGAACAAGACAGAGAAGAGACAGGTAAACACACAGGAACGGACAAGGACAGGGCACACACACACGGACACGGACACGGACACGGACACCGACAACACACGCCACGCCACCCGCACGCACGCACACGGACACGGACACCGACACCAACCCACGCACGCAACGAGACGTCGCACGCACCACGCACGAACCACCACGCACGCACGACGCACGCAACGCAAGCACGCAACACGCCACCACGCACACCCACACGCACACCACCAAAACGCACACACGCACAGCACACGAAAACCACACGACCACACGCACACGCAACGCCACACGCACACCACACCACACCACACACACCACACCCACAGCACACACACACAAACACACAACACACACACACGGACACAACACACACGGACACGGAACATGGACACACCCGGGGACACAGGAACACACGGCACACGGCACAGGAAACAACGGACACAACGGAAACACAGGACACACGGACACACGGAACACGGACACACACAACAAGGACACACAGGACACACACAAACACACGGACACACACGGACACATACACAACACACACGGACACAATACACAGGACACACAGGACACAGGACACATGGAACACAACACAGGACACACGGACACAACACAACACAGGACAAAAAGGACACATGGACACATGGACACAGGACACACGGACACACACACGGACACACAACAAAACGGACACAACACGGACAAAAACGGAAAACACACATGGACAACACAGGAAAAAACACACACGGACAACACACAGGACAACACGGACACACAACACAAAGGACATACACAAAAAAACACAACAACACAGGACAAACAGGACACAAATAAAAAACAACACAGGACACAAAACGGACATACAGGATACACAAACAACACAGGACACATACACGGACATAACAAACACACATACAATACATAAAACAACAAAATATACAAAAACAACACAACACACACATAAACACATACAAACACGACACAAGACACACAGACACACAAAAAAACACAACACACAACACACAACAAAACACAACACAAAACACAAGACACAAGAACACAGACACAAGACACACAGACACAAGACACACAGACATACAACACAGACATAGACAAGACAAGACACAAGACACAAGACAAAGACAATAGACATGACACATAGACACAGACAAGACAACAGAAACAGACAAGACACAAGACACAGACACAAGACACAGACACACAGACAAACAAGAAAAGACACAGACACACAGACACAAGACACAAGACACACAGACACAATAACAAGACACACAGACAAGACAACAACACAGAAAAGAACACAGACACACAGACAACAGACAAAGACACACACAGAACACAGACACAGACACAAGACACAAGACACAAACACAACAAGACAAAAGACACAAACAAGACACACAGACAACAAACACAGACAAGACACAAGAACACAGACACAAGACACACAGACACAAGAACACAGACACAAACAACAGACAAACAAACAGACACACAGACACAACAACAAAAGACAACAAGAACACAGACACACAGACACAAGACACAAGACACAAGACAAACACAAAAAAACAAGACACATAACATACAGACACACAGACACACAGACACAGACACAGACACACAGAACACAGACACAAGAACACACAGACACAAGACACACAACACACAGACACACAGAACATAACACATAAAACATAAAACAAAACAAAGAAAACAAACACAAACACACAAAGAACACAGACACATAGACACAAGACACAAGACACAAAACAACAGAACAAAAAGACACAAGACACACAGAACACATAACATAAAATAATTAATTAACACAAACAATAGACATATAAATATAGAACATATAACATATAGAAAATTAAACAAACACACAGAACAAATACACAATAACAACACAACACACAAAAACAAAAAAATAATAAAACAAACAACAAACACAAAAAAAAAAAAAAAAAATACACAACACAAATATAAAAAAAAAAAACAACAAAACAACAAAAAAAAACAAAAACATAAAAACAAACAAAAAACACAAAAACACAAAACAAATAAAACAACATATATATATAACAACACACACAAACAACAAACAACAAAAACAAACAACACAACAAAAAAAAAAAAAAAAAAATTAAAACAAAATATAAAATATAATATATATAAAAATAAATAATATATATATAAAAAATAAAAATATATAAAAATAATATATATAATTTAAATATATATAAATATATATATATATATATATATATATAATATATATATACATATATATAAATATATATATATAAATATATATAATAAATATATAAAAAAAAATATATATATATAAATATATATATAAAAATATTAATATTTAAAATATATATAATATAAACATAATATATATATAAATAAAAACACACACACACACACAAAACAACAACATATAATATAATAATTACACAAAAATACACAAAAAAAAATAAAAAAAAATAATAACAAACAAAAAATATATATACAATAAAAAAAAAAACAAAAACAAACACACACAAAAAAAAAAAAATATATATATATATAAACAAAAAAAAAATAAAATATACAACACACACACACACAACAACACACACATACACACACACACACACATAAACACACACACAACACACACACACACACACAAACACACCAAACAAAAACATATATATATAACAACATATAAAAAAATAAAACAACACAACAACACAACACAAAAAAAAAAAAAATATAAAAAAAAAAAAATAAAAAAAAAAAAAAAAAAAAAAAAAAAACAACAAAAAAAAAAAAAAAAAAAAAAAAAAAAAAAAAAAAAAAAAAAAAAAAAAACACAAAAACACAACACACAACAACAACACAACACACACACAAAAACACAACAAAACACACAACAAAACACACACAAAAACACACAACACAACAACAAAAATATATAAAATATATAAAAATAAAAAACACAAAAAAACAAAAAAAAAAAAAAAAAAAAAAAAAAAAAAACAAAAAAAAAAAAAAAAAAAAAAAAAAAAAAAAAAAAAAATAAAATATAAAAAAACACACACAAAAAAAACAAAAAAAAAAAAAAAAAAAAAAAAAAACAAAAACAAAAAAAACACAAAACAAAAAAAAAAAAAAACACACAACAAATATAAATTACACACAAAAACATATACAAAAAAAACACAATAACAAAAAACAAACAAACACACACACAACACACACAACACACACACACACACACACAACACACACACACACACACACAACACACACACACACACACACAACACACACACACACACACACACACACACACACACACACACACACACACATTTTACAAACCCAAACAATTCCCCCAAAAAAAAAAAAAAAAAAAGACATTCAGGATTTTTAATTAAAAATATTTAGAAGACAAATGTAATTTTGAAAATGTTTTCGAAACTTTAGTTGATGTAACAGAAAAATAAATTTAAGAAAAGATTTACGAAGAATTATTAGAACCAAGTAATTTAAGAAAACTATAATTTTAAGGATGAAATGGATATTAAAGATTCTAAA
>JARFJB010002532.1:0-47500 GCA_036346205.1 Vesta saturnalis
AATATTTAAGTTGGTACCACTGATAGGTTGGTAAGAAGCTGTATTGCTCTAGCTACTCTAGAGCATGGTTCAGTAAAAACTACGATCAGTTTATCTGTATGAAGGTCATTAACTTATACATATTATAAAATATTATCTTAATTTAAATAATGACTATTTTGTATTTGATTAGACTGCATCCTATAAAATACAACAAAATAAATAAAATATTATTTGGATTAAATCATTACAAAATAATGAATCTTAAGTATTTAAATGTTATAATTTCATTATAATTAAATAAATTTACAGTACATGTTTTGGAATGACAATGTCTTTTACAAATTTTTTAACTCCTTAGGTACACATTAGTTATCACACTTTGCTTTACAGCATATGTTCAAAATGACCGCCATTAAATTGTAAACATAATTCACCCTACGTTGCATATTCGCAAATACATTTTGTAACACTTCGGCACCAATATTATGAATTTGAGTTATAGCATCTCCAATTCTTGAAGAGTATGCAATCTTCTGCTGAACACTTTGTTTTTAAATAACCAAAAGAACAAAGTCTAACGGTGTCAAGTCTGGTGAATTCGGTGCCAACGATTTACACTAATGATTCTATCTTCAAAGAAGTCTCGTAAATAATTAATTGTAGCCTGTGCAGTATGGGGGTAGCGGAGTCATGAAATAGTTTCGTAATTCACGATCATCCAAATTATTAATAAATGGTTCTAAAAGTATTTCCTGTATCTTGCCGCAGTAATTGTGCCATCCAAAATACTGGTCCAAATATTCGTTGTCGCGACATTGCTATCCAGACACCGACCTTGATAGGGTTAAGATAGTTTCTCGAAATACAAGTGGATTTTCTGCAGACCACGTACGATAATTTTGCTATTTTGTAACCGGACAGATAAAAAAGCTTCATCAGAAAAAAAGATACATCCAGTAAATCATTGTTCATCGTATTGTTGAACCATTGACAGTAGTTTACTCTAAGCTGAAAATCTTATCTCGCAACTGTTGAAAACCCCTTGTACGGGTACAAATGTAAATTCTTCTTTACTGCAGTGTGGACACTTCCATAGGATACATCTAAAATTATTTATGTAAAATTATGTTTGTATGGTAAAATTTTTCATACGTGTTTGTGCAGATAGTTTTCGCAAAGATTTATTGGGGCTTATTCATCCTTGGGATATCTGCTAAGGTGTCCTCTGTTAAGACAGTAGGAAGCTTCACGTTTTTTAAAACACTACCATTTCCATGAATCGAGCTATCAATCGATTACGATGTTGACTAAATGTTTCCTAATATTTTCATTTTCCAACAGTAAATTGATCGATGCATGATTGCAATGAATAATGCCATTTTACCATCTTGGAAGCCGCTGAAATGAGCCACCAAATGAATGTGCGTGTTCGATTGAAAACGGCATGACGATTAAATTCGATATCACAATTTGAAATTCAGAATATATAATTTGTCTTGATATAGACAGTTTGTAAATAACTCAAGAAAATACAAAAGTGAAAAACGAAGGTGTAATATGACATAAACTGAAGAACTAAAACGATTAAAACCAATTAAAAATCCAAAAAACTGCAAAACACAACAATATTAACAACTAGGGATTTTGTCCCCCTACACTTGAGATTGATCCGCGCGCAACGCCCTATTTTTGTTTAATGAAATTTCTTGTTGCATTTGAGTTTAAAATAATGACAAGTTTTAGTGACAGCAAGTAGATTTCTAAGTGTAAACGTAGCTTAATTTAAATATTTTTACCTACCATATCTACATTTTTTTCATTAGGGTAAATCTGGGAGAGATGGACCCTAGACGGACCAGCGTCGTTGTTTAAATGCGCAACGCGAGGTTCAATCTTGCACAGAATTGTATCTCAATGTAATGAACGCTGGCCGTTTTGTTGTGTTTCTTGCAGTCGTTTTGAAGAAAAGAAAAATTTTGTGTTTTGGTAAGGAAAAATTTTTAGTTGTAGACACAATATTTCGCTGTAAGATTTAGTTTTAGTGGAATCGTGCTTGTTTTAAAGAGCTCTATAGTTATGTAGGTATGAAACTAACCTTAATGGGCCGTGTGCAATAAGCGTAGACCTTGGTGATCCATTCACCCAGTTAATCGGGTGAGATAGACCAAATCTTTAAGATGGACCACTGCTTTCATAAGGGAGAAAGAAAATTTACTAATGATTTTAATTTCTGTTAGTTATAATTGGTATTTTCTGTTAAAAATGCCAACTGTCTAAAGGACTGGCACAACTAGTCGATGAGTGGGATGAAGATGCGTTGACAAAAGCCGTGAATGCGGTAAAGACAATCTAATGGGAGTTAATGACCGCTAAAGCTTTTTACCTAAAACTACCAAAACGGAATTAAATTCAAAACTATTCTAAGGGTAGTTTGTGTCCTCAACCACTTCTGGGATTTGAAAATGAAAAAAAGATTGTTACACATATTAAAAAATTACAAGATCGGGGTTTTCCTTTAGATACTTAAGGTATACAGCCTTTTTGAAAAAGCTAAACATTCCCACACCTTTAACAAAGAATCAAAAAAGCTGGTTATGACTGGCTGCATTCCTTTCAATCATAATGTAGTGATAAGGAAGGCAGAAGGGTATCTGTTGCTCGAGCTAATGAACAGGAAAACTGTTGAAACTATTTTGCACTTCTAAAGAATGTAATAAAAAATAATCTGATTGGAAAATCAGGACATGTATACAAATGGACGAAACAGGGTTGCAACTCAACAACAAACCAGGTGTATTTAATTAAACCAAAATGTCATCAATTACTTAGGTGAAAGGGAAACGATCTCCGTGCTGACATTGTGAATGGCAACATTTCTTTTACACTATAATGAAAGGAAAAACCTGAAACAAGAATTTATGGATGGAATGCCACCAGGGTCAGTTTGAGAATGTCACAGAAGTCTGCATATTAAAAGCGAGATTTTTTCTCGACTGGCTGAAAAACACTTCAAGCCTAGGAAACCAGCTGGTGTGTTGAATTGGATTCACGTCCACACTAGCTGTTTGAAAACATTAGAGTTAGAAGAACATACAATTATTGATACCCAATACTTCCATTGGTTGCAGCCTCTTGACCGGTCATTTTTTCAATCGTTGAAGAGTAGCTTTTAATGCTTATTAAACATTTCAATTAGATTATGCGTATTTGAATGAAGGTAGGTCTGAACCTATACCTTCTTGTAGTACAGCAAAAACCAATAAACCAACTCCAAAGAATCCATCAATAAGCACGTCTTCAAATCAAAACCAACCAATTCAAAGATCTGATCTTGCCATGAATCAAAAATCCATCAAGTGAAGCAACTATAAACAAAAGACACCTACTAAACTGGACCAACAATAAAAAATTCGACTCCTAAGCTAACACCCACAAAACTTTTGGGAAATATTGTTCCGTCTATGGACAAAAGTAGTAATTCAAGAGGAAGGCCATCATCAAAGTGTTAAACTCTCTTAAAATATTGAAGCTGTAAAACAGAAAAGGAGGAGAAAAGATGAAAAGAACAGTAAGAGAAGGAAGTGGAAAATTCCATCAAGGACAAAAAAAAGAAAATAAAACAGAAATATAAAGATAAAAACAGAAAAAATTGTTGACCCTTTATCCTCATCAGACGAAGAAATTGTCGACTTAATAGACATCGTTGACGATGACAAATTACTACGGAAGAATGGGATGAAGATGAATTTTTGTGGTGAACTGTATAAAAACTAATAAAAGAAGATTGGATAAAATTGTTCAGTGTTATGGTCCCATGAAGGCTATTCAAGATATGAGAATAAGTGGACTTCTGTGGTAAAAAGATGTGGGCCTATGAAAGAAAGAAAATGAACATTAAGAAGGTGAAATTTTAGAAGTGATAGAATTCAATTTATACTTAAACGTACTAATAAATTTGTCTTATAATGTTATAATAAATTGGTTTTCAAATTTACTGTTCTTTTTTATACCTACCTATGTTTCATTATTTTATGCAGTTCGTCTCTCCCGAGCTACCGGTCCATTTCACCCAAGTAGGTAAGGGTGAGATGGACCTCTGTTATGTTATTTTTATTAATCGTAGCTTTTTTATTTATAATCACAGTAATGCTAAAGTATGTCTTATTGAAGATTTATATGGTACACTATGTAGCCAACATATCAAAAGTAAAATAAAACTATAATCATAAAAGCTATACGAATGAGAAAAAAAGTGGTCCAGCTCTCCCCGATTTACCCTATAGTACTTAGGACTATAATGAATTCATTATAGTACTCAGTCCAATAAAGTGTGTCACTTTGGCACTAAAAATGAAACCCTTAATAACGTCATCATGACACCGGAATATAAAAGTTTTTATTATATGATACCTGAATGGAATCTCACCAGCTTCGTTTATATGAATTAGAAATTTCTATTCTTCTACTATTAATTTTTGTTTAGCCCTACATAAATAAGTAGATATCACGTAAATCAAATTTCTCTGTAGCAAACTTTCGAATATCACAACAAACATAAATTTAGACTGTCCAAGTACATAGTCATTGTAGAGACTGGAAGGTATCAACTTTCTATATGTAGCGGCTCTCTTACTTGGTAATAGATTACCCCAGAGTTTTGGGAGAAAATCATAATAGAGCTGCATATGAGAAAAAGCTGAAAATAATCTTGAAGTTTGTAGAATAACCGCTGGAGGGCGTAGTAGGTACAACAGGACCAAGTAAAGGTACAACAAAGGTATCCGTTTTAAATTTCTGGTAAGTTTTGGAATAATTTTTATCTGGAATTCATTATTTTATCATTTGAAATATAGTGGCGGCGAAAGCGTAAACATCTTTTTGAAAAAAAAATTAGTTTCAGTTTGCCCAAAACTAAAAAACTTCGTCTCGTTGAAAAGATTCTCTCCTCTCGTATTTGTATAGGCAACTTATTATAGAACTGTATGCATAAGAAATTAGGAGTGTTTTGGGATTTTTTAATTAGATAGAATTTTTGTATGCAGGCTTTAGTAGATATACTACCGCACTTCTGATCCACTTTTGTCACTAGATTTGTCACCAGATCTAGAAAAAGTCACCAGAAAAGTCACTAGATTTCTAGGTTGGTAACATTGCCTATTTCAAGGGGTGGTAAGTCAAGGCCACGTTGGTAACCCTGTGAAGGTTGAAGGGGTAGCAACCCTGCTAAGTCAAGGCCACGTGTTAGGTTGGTAACCCTGCTAAGTCAAGGTCACTCCTGTTGGTGAAATCGGAAGCGAGCTCTTTCAAGGTCAAGCGGGTGCAAGGTAATCATAAATGTAAGAATATAATTTTCAAGGTCATATATATATATATATATATATATATATATATATATATATATATATATATATATATATATATATATATATATGACGCATATTTCTTATATAAATTTCAGCGAGCTGTATGTTGAGATCAGTCTGCAACTCGTAATTGTTAAATATGGAATTAACAGGGTTAAACCAAAGCACCTATTGCAAACCCTTTAAAAATGCGTGCGAGCTCGATATATCGAGAAAGTATAAAGTAACGAATATGGATATAATGAATACTAAGTACGGTGAACGTATAGTGATAGAAACGGGTGATTTTAAATGTGTATTGCCGGAACGCTTTTATGTGTATTTCAAAAAAGAAGAAACACGAATTGAAGAATTTAAAACACTCCTAAACACGAAGGATGTGTTTATAAGTAGTTTGGGTGCAGTTGGCAAAACAACAAACATAACATTTTCTTTTTAATAGTAGCACCCCTACCATATGTAAAATTGAAATACTAGAATTATTTTCTTAAGCGTTTAGTCATAGTGAAATTGTGAGCAAGTAAAGTCATGCAAGTAGCAATAAAATCATTTCTGGAACGATCGAAACTCAGAAGTTCACCGTTATATATGGATACCACATCATTGCAGTAACAATCTGAATAATAATTTAACATTTTGTTGTTGGTGCTATCAAAATAGTGATGGTAGTAGTAAAATGAAGAGAAACACGATGAAGGTTATTCTTCTGCTAAGACTGACTGGACATCATCATTTCAATATAAGGATGAAGTGTATAAACAAGCAGCTAAGGAATACTTAATCGATTGTACTTATTATAAACTATCGAACGATACTCATCATGCAAAACATCTGGAAATTGATGTAGTACACACCTCAACCTTGCACCAGTGGTGCGTATTGGTGTAATTGTGATCAAAGCAATAATGTAGTGTTGGATATGAAGGAATGGAATGAGCTTCTAAGATGGTATTCATATGTAGAATTACAATTTTTCCGATCCCAAGAAATTGAAAATAAAATTGATTTGTCAAATGTAAACGAAGAAGAAGATATAATCTATGATCAACATTATGAATCTCTATCTAGTAATCTTGGTATTTATTACAATTGGGAATTAATTAAAGGATATGACAGAATTTTGAAAACTGTTATGATAGAAAACTACAAGTGCTGTTCTTGCACATTCAACTCACATAGTATAGAAGAACTATTCAATTTAAAGGATATAGTAAGCTACAGATTGGAATTTCTTGAATCTTACAATCTGATGTGTTTTTATGAAAAGTTCATACAACAAGTTGTTGACTACCGTCGTTTTCGTGAGAGAGAATTCAGTGGTGGTGATGATGATGACATTTATAAAGATATTGATGATGTTATAAATGCTAAGTATAATATTAATTCACATAACACTGTATGTTTAATGGAAATTTTGTATTATCGTCCTGCTTATCTAATGTATAGCATTTACTGAATAAAAAAATAACTATGATTTGTTTTCTCAATTTAGGTATAAATATTCTATCCATCCGTGTAAACAATGCTAGTTAAGAAGCGAAAATCATATCAGTTCAGTCCTTTACCCAAAAATTCTGAATTTTCGTATATAAACTCAATAAGTAAGAGCGCAAAAGATAACATTTTCCAAAATTTCTCAAAAGTAAAAAAAAATATCACATCAATGAAAAAAATTTGTTAAGTATACGGTGTTAATTGCTTAATAAATCACAACTCCAATGTCCTTTACTCAAAAATTCTGAAATTTCGTATACAGACCCAATAAATTAGAGCGCCAATGATAGCAGTTTCAAAAAATTTGCCAAAACAAAAAAAAATGTGATAAAAAAAGATGAATTTTACCAATGTAAATTTATATGTAAGTGAACGTTGTTAATTGCTTAATAAATCACAACTCCAATGTCCTTTACCCAAAAACTCTGAAATTTCGTATACAGACCCAATAAATTAGAGCGCCAATGATAGAACTAAAAAAAATTTGGAAAAAACTTGAAGGTCCTCTTTTACTATTAGAATATTAAACGTAAATTTTTCCCAAATAAATTGAGCACCAATATGAAATATGATATAATAAAACAATAGTGTAACTAATTTGTAAACTATTTGTAATACGGTTTTTTTCTAAAATAGATTGTAACGATTTTTCATGAAATAAAGTAATAATAACGCTCACAATGAATCTGTAGACATCTTACATATATATACACAATTGCAATTCAAGTTAAATGGATTGTACTCGTAATGAGTAAAAAGCATGCAATTGCAAAAATGCACCCATATAGTATTATCAGTATGATTTGTAATATTATATTAAAATAGAATTAAAAGTACTGTACTAGAATGGAATGCATAATTGCAATTATTGCTGTGTAAACGATAGACGTGTACTTTAACTATGAAATTGATGTATGTTTGAAAATGTGTGATGTAAGAAAAGATGTATGTACATATCTATGGAAAGAGATAGAAAACGAGTCGAAGAGGACGTGCTCCGGTGCAGGGGTTTAGGCGGGGTTTGGTGGGAGGGAAACAGTAAAGTCCTAGAAAAATGCGTTCTTAAAATTTAAATTTTTCACTAATTCTGAGAAAAAAAATTTTTTTTCAGCGCAGTTGTGTTTTAGAAGTGGTAATCTATCATTTCACGTATAAATTTTTTCAAAATATGAAAAAATTACACTTAAATTAGTCAATTCCATTTTGAAACAACAAAAAGCACTTAAAACACACCTTTTTGTACTTACGTAAGCTCAGAAGAAACATATGCATGCAATTTATCCATTTAATGTATCTAAATGCTCTTTAAATTACCCAATTCAATTTTAAAACAACACTTAAAACATGACTTGTAATTTTCGGTGCAGCGTTAATAATAATAATTGTAGGATAATGAACGCAGTTATTTTGCTGTGAAAGCATTTAGCAAGCATTCTATTTTTATGTCATCAGTTTACATTACAACTTTGAAACGGGATTTGAAAATGTATCAATGCAATTGCGTCATTTGTGTTGCATAAATACAAGCCGTAAAGTTTTCAGATTTACATACATTTGAGAACTGTTTTGACTTTTATTTAACGCAAGCTTTCCTTTCTCTTTTAACTGTATTATATTTTCACACTTTCTTTATATGCATGATATTTTGCAATAACCTTCTTAGTGTATTTTTAAGTTATCATTTCCTATAATTACAAAATTAATTGAAATTAACATTTTGTATTCAACATTTACTTAAGAATTCAATTATTTCCTTAACTTATTATAAGTTAAAATTTGTAACACATGCATTAAAATTTGCAAAAATGCTTTACTTTGATGTAGAAATTTATGCATGAGTAAGTCAGACTTCCAGATGTTTTAATTTTTTCCTTAAATAGATCATTTCACTTTTCTAAAATATATCACATTTTACTGTAGTAAAATTTTTTGGATAATGGAATAATTTCAAAAATAATAAAATATAAAAACAATTTACATTTATTTTGTACAATGAAAAATACAATAAATTCCACAAAAACATCACACATATTTAACAACAATTATTTTCAGTCTTTAATTTAACTATAAATAAAAGAAATGTAGAATGATATGCAAAAGTAGTTGTGTTATAAGTAATTGGCGTGCATCTTTTATTAAAAAATTTGAATGTCCGCACTATTTACACAAAAATTCGAGATATATAAAATCATATGTATATTTCCAATGATATACTGCAATTGAATATCTTATTTTTTATGCATTAAATCATATTTTTAGAGGTTATGTTTCAAATGAAAATTTTAACACTTCATCTTCTGTTCACTTATAACATTGGCTTAACTTTCTTTATATGTGTTAATGAAAATAATAAAGTATAAAAAAAATTTTATTGAAAAAAAAAATCACAACACTAATTAGTACCTAATTATAAACTAACTTAAATGTCTAAACTATACAATATTCTTAACGCATTTTGTGTATTTTTAATGTTCTGTCGTGCAACTTGTAAGTTGTTGTTCGCTGCAGCCAACTCATTATTTAATCGCTCCACTTTTGCCACTTCCGATTTTTCAGAATTAATGTATGTTGATAAAATGTTCTGCAACCACCTAACACTTTTTATTTTAAATTACTGCAAGTCTGTAGGATCCTGAGATATTGCTTATGATGGTGGTGGTGAACACACTGGTCGTATTAATTCTAAATTTTTTCCTCCGTATTGAGGAGTGTAGTTGCTGCTGTGGTGGTGGTAGTGAAGCTTCAATTCCTCCATATTGGAGGAGTGCTGCAGTGGTGGTGGTGAAGCTACAACTGTGGTTGCGGGCGTGATGTTAGAAAATAATTGGTTTGGTTAATAATATATTTATTAAGGAAATCACCACATAAAAACAATACTTACTTTTCAAAAAACCTTGCAAAATCGTCATCCTCTACATCACTGTCGCGTATAGAGATGATTGGTATCTCATTTTCACTTACAAGCGTCTCAACAACTTGTTTTGACCCCCACACTAATACATCTTGCAGTATGTTGGCTTTCTTCTTCTTTTGTAGTGACAGTTTTGAGCGTTTGCTGTTTGATGCCATTTTGTCTGTATAGTATGTATGTAACTACTGAATATTCAAATAAAATTATTATGATTATATATATATATATATATATATATAAATTTGTTAACGTGTACAAAAAAAAAAGTGGAAGTGGTTACTATTGAGCTGTGCAAGCAAAGGTGATGAATGCATCATAATCTAGACATGAAAAGGTATTTCATGCCATGTCAGCAATGTTAGGTTATTAGATATTACCAGTAAACGTCCACTAAAGATAATACTAAAGAAAGTGCAATATCTGCATCTTTCTGAACTGAAGCTCTTGGGAATACGCAATCTAAAGGCAATGAACTAAAGAGTGTGAAAGTATCAAATTTCATTTTCATATAAGTCGAGTTTTTGTATGCTGCATAAGGTCAAATACAAGTTATAACAAGTTTGTGATATTTAACCTTGAATTGGAATTGGAAGCGTTTTTAGTCATCTTAATAATGACGGAATCAATGATGTTAGTTTTGCACATGCGGTTAATGTTTGGAACAAATTTCATATTAGATCGTTAGGGAGTACTCAGATTTGTATTTAAAAACGAACGTTCTACTTTTAGCTGATATTTTCGAAAATTTTCGGCAAACTTGTTTAAGTACTTACAAACTTGATCCTCTGCACTATTGTACAGCCCCAGTTTAGCATTCGATGCTATGCTTAAAATTACACAAGTAAAGTTAGAACTATTTACTGATATTGATATGCTAATGTTTATTGAAAGAGGAATTAGGGTGGTGTGGCTCAATGTTCTAATCGGTATGCTAAAGCTAACAATAAGTACATGGGGAAAAATTTGATCCCACCTCCGAAAGTGTGTATTTAATGTACTACGACGTAAATAATTTATACTGAGCCACCATGTCAGAATTTCTACCATTTGGTGATTTTTCTTTTGTTGATAATTTTGAAACTTTAGATTTAATAAACCATCCTGATGATTCGGAAATTGGCTATATAGTCGAGTGTGATTTAGACTATCCCATAGAATTACATGAGAGTCACAGTGATCTACCATTGGCACCCGAACATATGGTTCACCGTACCTGATTCAAATTCTAAAATAAAAAATTATTACTTACATTGTATCCAAAACGTAATTACGTAATTCATTACAGAAATTTGAAAGTATATTTAAAATATGGATTAAAGTTGGTAAAAGTGCATCGTATATTACGTTTTCAGCAATCACCATGGTTAAAAAATATATCGATTTAAATACAACCATGCGTCAGCAATCTCAAAATGAATTTGACAAAATTTTATAAATTAATGATTAATAGTGTTTTTGGGAGCTGATGGAAAATGTATGTAAATATAAGGATATACGTTTAATAACAAATGGGATGGTCACTATGGTGCTCATGCTTACATATCAAAACCAAATTTTCATAGTTGTACAATATTTAGCAATGATATGCTCATCATTCAAATGAACAAGCTGGAAGTATATCTAAATAAACCCATATATGCAGGTTCAGTGTTTTAGACGTTTCAAAAACTTTTTATACAATTTTCATTATGGTTACATCCTACCTAAGTTTCCAAATAATTAAGCTCTTGTACACAGATACAGATAGCCTTATATACACATTTGGTTCCTGATATCTATGAGTACATTAAAGAAGACATTGATAAATTCGATACATCTGACTATAATCCTGAAAATATCTTCGAATTTGTAGGACTTCGTGCAAAAATGTATGCTTACACTGTTGATAAAAGGTTGTAAAAAATCAAAGGGTTCTACCATGCAAGCATCAAACAGATCACGATAAATGATTATAAACATATTTTGTTTGATGGTAACGTAATAAGCGATATCAATATTTGATAAGGTCAAAGAGACATTATGTGTTTACAATAAAACAGAATAAAGTAATACTTAGTCCTTACGATGATAAACGATTGGTAAATTTCAATTTCACAGATACTAAACCTTGGGGATTTAACTTTACTTTAACTTCTGTTTCAGAAAAACAATAATTATGAGCAGTCTCGAAAATAAACTGCATGATGAACTATGGTACGGTAGTGATCAAATCTACAGAAAGTACCTGAAGCGTTCTTTGATGGGGGAGTGTTCCTCTGAAAGCTTTGTATTGCATATACTACAACATATTATTATTCCTGATGAGTGTTTTAACTGGTGTGCTATAAATTCAAAGTGTGCAAATGAAGTTATTATTAAGACATTATTTGATAAAAAAATTAAATTGGACAATAGCATTAAAAGTTTTACAAAATTGTGCATTAATAAAGGTTACAATTCATTAACTTTTAATGAAGTTGATAAAATCTTAGATGATATGAATTTACTTGGTAACGTACCGCTTAAAATGTATGTATACAATTTATTATGGGGTGGTGATGATGATTCAACAAATGTTAAATCTAGCTTAGAAATATTAATTCTGCTTATAAAGATACATTATTTATTATAACTGAATGTATTGAGAAAGCAGCATATTATGCTAATTACAAATGTCTCGATATTTTGATTGAATATTATTAGAACAAAACATTAACTATAAGTTTCAACCATGGGAAAACGAGGAACATCACAAATTTATTACTGGATACTAGACAACATCAATAAAGGTGAAACAAATTCAAATTCCTGCTTGGGATGGAGGTGTGGGCCAGATTCGGGTATATGGCCATCCAGTAATTTAAGTGATTATAGAAGTACTTTAGGTTCACTTTATAAGATAATGAAATTTTAAAAATAAATGTAATATTTAAAAAAAAATAAAATACTATTATATTTTGTGTGTTTTATTTCATCTAAGAGCTACATCCTTTCTACACTATATATATATATATATATATATATATATATATATATATAACTAATATAAGTAATTTGTTTCACAAAGTACAGGTTAAATGTTATAAAACAATATCATCCTTATTGATCCATGATCTTTCATCCAATCCCCACCATTTTACGAATAACTTATTATTCTTGGAGCGAAGCACTTTTTCTACTAGATATACATCGGGGTACTTTGTTTTTTGTAATTCATGTTCATAAAACCCTCCCAGTACAGGATTTCCCTTCATGTCTTCCAGCATGTACGTAGTGGGGTTAGTAATGCGAACTTTCACAATCTTAAATAGTTCACTAGACCAATTGGGTGTGTATCCTTTGGCGAAAATATTTTAAATTTACTGATTCGTACTATGTCACCCACAGAATATCGATTCCTATCGAATATTTTTATGTTAGTGTAAGCCTCTAGCTTTGTATGATTACCAACATCTTTGGGCTTCATTCTAATAGTTCTATGCTTACGATTGTTATAATCCATCGTTATGGTATCAATTGTATCAATCCATTTGTATTTACCTTGCAGGCTGAATGACTTATATAGAGCACCTTTAATGGTTCTGATAACACGTTCAGCAATTGCAGCCTTCTTTGTGCTATAGGTAGAGTAATGATTGACTCCATAACGATGCATTAGTTTAGTAAAATGCTCATTGTAGAATTCTTTTCCAGCATCTGTCCGCAAATTGGTAGGTTTCCGACCTTTTTCGAAGATTGTTTGCATGGCCTTGGTAACTTCTTGACCTGTTTTCGTTTTTAATCCTTTAGTCCATAAGTATTTCGAAAAACAGTCGATGACCACTAATATATATACTTATAACCCTTATTTTGTTTGGCATATGTGTTAAATTCAGCTAAATCTGCTTGCCAAAGATCATCAAAACCTCTAATTATTGTTCGCCTTCGTTTAAAATTTTTTCGTGCAGGTTTGTGCAATTCGTTGACGAGTTGTAATTTGGACATGGTGCTAATTTATCCACAATTTCTTTAAGTTGATGTAGTTTTTCCTCCAGCGCTAGATAAGCGTTGGCGTTTCCTTTGAAAGTGTTCCGAACTGCTTGTAAACAGAAATCAAGGTATCCTTTATTTATAGCATCACCATCTTCTTCAGGGTCAGCCAACTGTGTCAAACGATTTCCATCCAAATCGAACCTTGTTGATACATAATATTGCCTAGTGATGACATCTTGAGGATCTATGGGATTGGCCACATTGCTGAGTCTCTTATTCTCAATATCAAATTGATTAGCATCAATCTGTTTAAACTGAGGGGCTAGTTTCTTTAATTGATACTGGACATATGAACGTCCAAATTTGTCAAGGGGCATTTTAGTTGTGACATGTCGACATCAATGCATTCTCATTTATATTGTTTAAAAGCGGTTGTTCGGTTTTCAATGTATCCATCTTCATATAGTTCTTCTACAATTGATATTATGTCATTTACAACACCTGTGTTTCCCGCTAATTTTTCTGCCCACAATACTTCCAGATCACGAATTAGTTCATGTATATCATTCCAATATTTATATTCAATGGGTCTGTTTGTTAATTCCTTAAAACATAGCTCCACCTCCTCCCTTGGTTGTGGTGGGTGATGATGACAGCAAGGGTTTGATTATTTGTGTATACTTTTTGCTGCGGCTTCCTCGAATCTGTGCACTTACGTCATAATCTCGCCTTACTACATTCGTAGCCTCTAAAATAGTTCTATATTTTTTTCTATCTGTTGACTTTACTAGACTTAAGTCAGGTTGATTCATGATAAGCAGATCATATAATCCTGGAGTCCCTTTATACGTGGCACCTTTAATAATTATATCGTCTCCTTTAATTGTGATGGGTGTATTACCGATTGTCCATTTATCAGTTATGGTATCATAGTGGACTCCATACGTATGATCAATATCACCTTCAGCATTCTTTAAAATACGTTCAACATATATACGCGGCAATTCATTGTACTGCTCGAGAAATTCTTCTGAGATGGGTTCATTATGGGGAACATCTGCGATACTAGACAGTTCTTCTTCTTCCTCCCCCGTATTAATCTCTCCCATGACGGATGTTTCTAAGACTTGGGGAAGGATTTCTTTGAAAAAACGGAAGCTGATCTAGTGGACTAGTAGCACCCTTACTTGAATCACCTAATGGAGTGAGACCTGGGGTCCGTTGAACTTGAGCTAGCGGGCTAGTGGGGATAGTAGCATGCTTCCTTGGAAATATGAATACGGGTAGTTTTTTAGGTTTAACATCAATGACCTCCTCCTTTTTAGGTGTTTTTTTATCGATTTTATTTACTATTTCAGTTAGAGGTTCTATTAAAGGCTTATAAGTACTTTCGAATGTTCTTTCATTATCAATGCGAGCAGTCTTAATACTGTTATACTTCTGCCGTATTATTTTACGAGCCTGAATAATTTTTTTCTTTAATATCCTCTCCTTGTTGTCCATTGCGACAAACAGGTACCGGTTCACCTTGAACAGGTAGCTGTTTACACTAAACAGATAGCTGTTAATACCTAAACAGATCAGTTACTACTAAACTGCTGAATGCGGTTTAAGTTATTATATATATATATATATATATATATATATATATATATATATATATTCGCCTTATATACCAAAACGGATTTAATGAACAGGTACCCGTTTACCATGAACAGGTAGCTGGTTACAACTGTTGAATGCGGTTTAAGGTATTATATATATATATATATATATATATATATATATATAATAATTCGTTATATACCAAAACGGATTTAATGAACAGGTACATATGAAAACCATCTTAGAAGCTCATTCCATTCCTTCATATCCAACACTACATTATTGCTTTGATCACAATTACCACACCCAATACGCACCACTGGTGCAAGGTTGAGGTGTACTGTATCCAATTTCCAGATGTTTTGCATGATGAGTATCGTTCGATAGTTTATAATAAGTACAATCGATTAAGTATTCCTTAGCTGCTTGTTTATACACTTCATCCTTATATTGAAATGATGATGTCCAGTCAGTCTTAGCAGAAGAATAACCTTCATCGTGTTTTCTTCATTTTACTACTACCATCACTATTTTGACAGCACCAACAACAAAATGTTAAATTATTATTCAGATTGTTACTGCAATGATGTGGGTATCCATATATAACGGTGAACTTCTGAGTTTCGATCGTTCCAGAAATGATTTTATTGCTACTTGCATGACTTTACTTGCTCACAATTTCACTATGACTAAACGCTTAAGAAAATAATTCTAGTATTTCAATTTTACATATGGTAGGGTGCTACTATTAAAAAGAAAATGTTATGTTTGTTGTTTTGCCAACTGCACCCAAACTACTTATAAACACATCCTTCGTGTTTAGGAGTGTTTTAAATTCTTCAATTCGTGTTTCTTCTTTTTGAAATACACATAAAAGCGTTCGGCAATACACATTTAAAATCACCCGTTTCTATCACTATACGTTCACCGTACTTAGTATTCATTATATCCATATTCGTTACTTTATACTTTCTCGATATATCGAGCTCACGCATTTTTAAAGGGTTTGCAATAGGTGCTTTGGTTTAACCCTGTTAATTCCATATTTAACAATTACGAGTTGCAGACTGATCTCAACATACAGCTCGCTGAAATTTATATAAGAAATATGCGTCATATATATATATATATATATATATATATATATATATATATATATGATGATCAGCTCCAAAATTTATATTTCCGCTAAAAAGTTTGACCTTGAAAATTATATTCTTACATTTATGATTACCTTGCAGCTTGACCTTGAAAGAGCTCGCTTCGATTTCACCAACAGGAGTGACCTTGACTTAGCAGGGTTACCAACCTAACACGTGGCCTTGACTTGCAGGGTTGCTACCTTCAACCTTCACAGGGTTACCAACGTGGCCTTGACTTACCACCCCTTGAAATAGGCAATGTTACCAACCTAGAAATCTAGTGACTTTTCTGGTGACTTTTTCTAGATCTGGTGACAAGTCTAGTGACAAAAGTGGATCAGAAGTGCGGTAGTATATCTTAGGCAATGTTACCAACCTAGAAATCTAGTGACTTTTCTGGTGACTTTTTCTAGATCTGGTGACAAATCTAGTAACAAAAGTGGATCAGAAGTGCGGTAGTATATCTACTGGCTTTCACTCTCTCTAGTGTTGTACTCATGCACTTCTTTTTGTTGAGTGTATAAATGAATGTTCTTCTTTACATACATTAGACATTCGTAAATAAACATTCCAGGTAATGTCATTATATCCAATTCGATAAATAATTCGTACTGCTCTTCTCTGTAACGCAAAAATTCGTTTACTATCCGATGAGTGTCCTCACAAAACGATGGTATACGACATGATCGAGTGACACATTGCAAAGTATGTCGTCCTCAGGACGTCCGATAAAACTGAATTTTGCAAGTTGTGTAAAACATAAATATTTTTACTCAACTTCAAAGCTAACTTATTAGTATGTGCAGACCAATTTAGTTTAGTATCTAAATATACCCCTAGAAACTAGATACATTTGGGATTTCTGAAATTCTGATCTTTTTGAGTAAAAGTCATTTTTTGAGGTTTTTGCAGCTAACCAATCAGTGGTTTTTAATTGGACGGCATCGCATTCGATCACAGCAGACTGCAATGATTTACTTTTTATCAATCGTGTAGTATCGTCCACATATACAATTTGAGGTATATTGATATCTATTTTCCAAGGTTATTAATATAGATCAGAAATAAAATCGGCCCTAAAATGCTTCCCTGCGGCACACCAATTCTATTGGGTAGTTTAGTTGACATTCCGTTACAGCTTACTAGCTGATATCTGTTGGATAGATATGAACTAATTAGCTTAATGCTATCCGATTTAAAGTTATACATATGCTTTTAATTTATTTATTAAAATTTCGTGGCTCACACAATCAAACGCGTTTGATAGGTCTAAAAACAGCGATATTGGAATTATTTACAAACGACTCTCGAGAAAGATTTACTCTGCAAACAGCTTACAATATATTCAATAAAACGTGATTTGTAACAAGAATATTAAATTAGAAAACAGCGGTGTGTTTTCCTAATTTTCATAGCTTACCTCGTTTTTCAAATATTTGACGTCTTCGAATTGGTATAAAATTATGATTTGTTCCACAATTTTCTGACCATTGTCTAAAATTAATTCCTGATCGGTTTATATAACATGCAGTTTGATTTAATCGTCCTTGGGTTGCATTAATTTTGTTAACTTGGTAAAAGTCAAAAAAATCTGGATTTCTCAGTTGTGTCAAAATATTGGTACCAAGTATTTCATATTTACGTCAATAGTTAGGTTGTCCCATTAAAAAAAAGTTTGATTGACATCTTGGGGAGTATAACCAATATTTTAAAACTAATTACACCGTAAAAATCTGCGTTAAAAGACATAGATACCAATTTGACCGTTTTATTAGTTACAACTTGGATATCCTTATTTTTCGGAAGTAGACTGTAACATTTAGGAAAGCGTCATCGCTTGTTTGACAAAAAAACGTAGTGTTTCAGCAGAATGAGGTCGTTTTTCCCTCACTACTTTCAATTGAATTTATTTTTTGACTGGTTCATAGCCCCTGGGAGTGAGCTCTGATTGGAATCCCAAAGAATATTCGTTGAAGGCCATGCCCACTCTCTTTTCTTATTTTCTGGTTGGTCCTTAACCTTCGCTCAGTATTCATTTGTATCTTCTAGTTGATGACCTGAGGACCGTCCACGTCTACTTTCAATTTCTGATTTCTGCTGAGTACTTAAGCTTCTCGTATTCCGGTTGAGAACATAGCGCTAATTCATGCTAATTCGGTATGGGAAGCCTCAAGCACCATCTTACCAACAGGTGGGGTCTACTACGACCCTATACCTCACTGCTGGAACTTCGCCCTGAGCCACATCTCTTAACACTGGATCCCTGACTTGTTGCTGTATGCCTTTTTAGTTTTCTGGTACCTTGTTTCCGTGTGACCGTTTGGTTTTGCACCATTTTTTTGCACCATCTTGGATTTCAGCATTATTGCTTCCATTTGTCTTTCTAGCTAGATCCTTGCGGTTGAAATGAACAGTTTGGGCTTTTATCTTGGACTTTGTTGATAGATCTAGGGTCCTTTTGAAAGAAGATGGTTTTAACATCTTGGAGTAAGGCATTCTTGCTGAATCGAACGCCTTGGTCTTCCTTATTGTCTCTTGTGGTATAATCAGAATTTAGCGTACAGTTTGCAACACGTTCTTGTAGTATGTTTAGAGCTTAGCACATAGACTGCAACACCATATTGTAGTATAATTAGAAGTTAGCGTACTGTTTGAAACAGCACAGAGTGCTGGGCCACTTCTAACACTAGGCCCTATTTTTAACAGCTAGGTGTTGATCTGGGCCAAATTTTCAGCAGCTAGAGCTCTGTGAGGTCCCTATCGTTAACAAGGACCCATTTACAGGATCTCCATTTGTACAATAATGTCATCGTATGGGATAATTAGAAGTTAGCATACTGCTTGCAGCACCATCTTTCAATAAAATTAGGAGTGAGGTTACAGTTTGCAGCGTCATCTTGTGGCATACCTAGATCTTATGGGTTAAAAGTAAAATGTAGGGCGATCGTGCGATATAATTAGAAGCTCACAGTATGCTTGCTAACTAACCTTCGCCCTTCGAGTCATGTTTTTCCCCAGGTTAAGAAGATTTTTACGTGAGGCGAGCATAAAATCGCTGTAGTTTGAAAAGTTATGCCTAAAACACAAATAGATGAATTACTGTTAAAGATTAAAAAACTAAAATGGGCTCTGGAGATTGTTGGTGTTCAAATAAGGATGCAAAAGAATGGACCTGAATAAGCGCCATACAGGTGAATCATGATGTTGACGTATGGATGAAATATTTATTACTACACACGCTATAAAACGAATAAATAAATAATACAACAGAGTCAACCAAATACAAAAGAAACAAGTTATTACAATTACACAAATAATCCGTACCTGAATCCAAACTCGAACCCGAACCCAAATCCGAACCTGAACCAGAATGCGAACCCGAATCGGGACCCGAACTCGACCTCATAACGCGAACCCGATCCCGAACTCGAACCCGAACGCGAATCCGAGCGCGAAATCGATTCCTACTCCGACACTGAATCCGAATCCGCACAGTTGGCCTATTTACTTCATTTTAACAGCCAAGATGAAGGAAAATTTATTCTAACTCTTATTTTAAGTATAAAGATATATCCAATTCGTACAACATTTATAATGATTGTAAAATGTTGTACTGATGACAGAAAAAAAAGAAGAAACAAAAAGAAATTGATGGTTTCAACCGCATCTTGATAATGTAGGAGGACTATATGCCGTTACCAGTTTTTTTATAAATTGCAATTAAGTACCCTAAAATGGAGTTAAAAGTAAATCTAAACATATTTTATTACAAGTGCGTGTAAGTAAAATACGTTGACGTGCACGTCTGCAATGCAGACAAATTTCTGATTATGCACGATTATATTGTTGGTCTGGGAATGTGGCTGTCACTGCAAACGCATTTTGTCTTAACTTGTACGAGTGTTTACCTACTACATCAAGCAGTTTGTTCCGTGGTGTACTATCATGTCAAATTAAGCACTTGGTATTGTGTAATTAGGTTACATCTGTAAACAGACCGCGTACGTGTTTGTAGTGTCAAAGTTAATTAAGTGGAGGCTTATTATGAGTAATCTGTTATTTGCATTTATTAGTTTGGCTTTTCATTAGAGTGAGGTTTCCTTTCAACAGATTAATTTTCATCTTCATTCACTTATAAGTTACTATAATAAACTGGTAGTGCATTTACTTCTGCAATATTAAGTTGCAGCATTTTAGGTATTCAATGTTTTCGGAATTCGTCGCTTTGGTCATTGTCGGTATAATGGTCCCACATTAGAATGCAGCATAATGGCCGCATCTGTGATCGTCCGCGTTTTGGCCTCGTTCTGCGTTTTGGACTTTTAAAGTACAGCGTTGGCGTTTTGAATATTCGGCGGAATGTCCTAAATCTCGTTCGGCATTCTGGTTTTTGTCGGCATAATGGCCTAACCCTAAAATTCATCAGAACGGGTGCATTTAGCGGAATGGTCATGGTTTTGGTGATATTCGGCGTAATTGTCTAACGCTGAAATTCAGCGGAATGATCGTGAAATGTTGGTCGGCATTTCGGTCATGTTCGGCGTTTTGAACTTTTAAAATATAGTGTCGGCGTTTTCGTACTTGTCGGCGTAATGGCTCAACACTAAAATTATGCATAATGAGCGTATTCTGAGAAATGATCGTCGGCTCTTTGATCAAGTTTAGCGTCTTGAGCCATTAAAATAGAGTCGTTGTTTTGGGAATTCGGAGGAATGTCAAGGTCCCAATCAATATCTGACAGACTAGGAGCATTTTACGGAAACATGATATGAAGATATGTTTACAGATCTAAAAATTATTGAGATAGATCAAAGAATATGAAACATGTACTTACTTCCAACATATCTTAAAAATTAAACGAGTTGGCGTCAAAAAAACTTCAAATCAACTTATCCAATTTCAGCGTGTTTCTATTAGTTTCAGTAATAATGCATCACTATTTTCTGGCAAATTGTATATACAACTTGCCGACCCGCAGACCTTGTCTGCAATTGAGATTTCTATACTTATCAATAAAATGGGTCTTGTGCAATAATTTATGTCGCCTAAATAACATATATCCCGAATGTGAACTTAATCGGGCCTTAAATAGAGATTTTTTAAGTATTTGTCCACCAACGCCTCCTATTGGGATGGTCAATATCCATAAACCAAATGGTGACCAAGACCAACCTACGTTCCACATATGGGGGTCGATCGGTAGAACGGTGTGGCCGGTTAGTGGTTACAAACAGACAATTTTTATGTACAGTGTGACACAAAGTCCGCATCATTTGGGAAAAATTTTTATTATTCGATTCAAGTACATTTTGATTTTTGTTTCAAAAATGGTGTCAATTGACGTGCACAAAAGTAGTCACGTAGTTTGCGACGCCTGTCAAATTTTAAATTTGAAAATGGCTTTATTTATCAAAATTTCGAAAAAATGTTGTAAGGAAAGTTGTTTCTCTTTCACTTTTACATCTATTTACCAAATTTCAGATCTCCCCAAAATATTTGAATTTTCTCAGTTTTTTTAAAAGCGCATTTTCCTTAATCTGTTGTCCACATGCATTTTCATTGCCTTCAACTCATTTTTTCAAGAAAAACCGTAATTCTCATTTTAAATTTGGTCAATTTTATGTAGTTCCAATAATTAGCTCTAAACCTAGTCTTATTTCAATTTGTCGAGGAGTAGGAAGATTCACTATTACAGTCATTACCAAAATTGCCAGCAAATTATTCACCACTGCTTTTTAACAATAGTTATTTTTATAATAAAAATTCCCCAAAAAATACAATATAAGTACGCAATTTCTAAGCTCTTCTTCCAATTGGTCGATATTTTAGAATGGTCTGGTTTTTGTAAACTTTTTGTTTTAAAATAAAAAAATCGAGTGGGGTTAAATCTGGAGACCTTGGTGGCCATTATTGCTCCATATTAAGAGCAATCACTTTACCCCTAAACATTTCGAAGAGACGTTCCTTTGCCCCTCTTGAATTATGAATACGAGCACCATCACACTGATCCCACAAAGAATTCTTTATTTCTAGTGGCATGTTATCTAAAATTTCGGATAATTTCAAGTTTAAGAAACGAAGGAACCTTTGTGAGTTTAGATTTTGTCTCAAGAAATAAGGATCAATAACTTTATCATTTAAAAGACCACACCGCACATTGGTCTTAAAAGAATATTGGTCTCGGCATTCGATGCAAACATTGGGATTTCCTTGGCTCCACCGTTACGTCACCGTTAGATATAATCTGTCCATAAAATATTCTGAGGAAAACTGGAACATTCTTCTGCTTCCCCTTGGTAGCAAAAAGAAGATGTTAAACGCATATCAAAGTCGCGCTCTTTTGGTTGGGTTTAAATTTGTTTCTATGTAGTATTCTTCTTGCGCTTTCTTTGTTAGTTTCGGTTCTGGCTGCAATGTCTATAATACTAGTTGTTTCGCAATCTAGAATATCCAAACACACGTTTAATTCTTCTTTGTGAGTATTTTTTGAAGGGGTGTACGATTTTTCAAAATTATTTTTTAAGGAGGCTGTTGATTTAAACTTTGCCATAATTCTAGATACAGTAGACATTTTTGTTAGGGTGCCGTATATTATAAATGTTAACTAATTGTCTACGAGGTGTGTTTTAACCGCAAATTAAAACAGTTTAAATTTTTTCTTGCAAACTTAGCATTTTCTTCAACCAGTGAATTAAAAGAGGCGGTAAACAGAGGAAGATAGGAAGGCATAGGATGTGGTTCCGATGGCAAATTGCGCATGCCTTATCTACATAAATAGGTTTTTTATAAATGGTTTAAATATCACTTTCAATGTCAAACTGCTAGAGCGCTGGTGGTGTAGTGGTAGGAGTCGTCTTCCACGCTGTTGGTGCGGGTTCGAATTCCGACCCATACCATTTTTTAGGTTACTGTAATTTTGTTTATCTAATCTACTTTTGTCGGGTTACAGTAGTTTTGTTTATCTAATCTAATTATGTCAGGTCATAGTAGTTCTGTTTATCTTATCTAATTATGTTAGGTTACAGTAGTTTTGTTTAACACCACATCCTATGACATCACCGTCCTCTATGTTTTTCAGTTTACCGCTTCCTGTGAGTTAATTTAACTGACAGTTGACGATTGTTTAAGCAAACTAGAGTTTCCATGTCATTCTTACTTTTTATGTTAGCGTCAGTCGCGATTGGAATGAAGGAAAAATGCAGGCATCTTTATTTGAAAAATAACTGTTAAATAGTGGCGGATAATTTGGTGGCAAACTTAGTTATGAATGTCACTCCTCGACAAAATGAAATAAGGGTAGTTTTGGAGCAAATTATTGAGACTACATAAAAAATGATCAAATTTAAAATGAAAATTACGATTTAAAATAAAATAAGTTTAAGACAATATGTGAAAATGAAAATGCACGTGAACAGCAGATCAATGTAATTAAGTGATTTTATGGATGTTAACAAAAATTCATTCGAAAGAAAAATGCGCTAGAGATCTGAAATTTGGTACATAGGTGTAAAAGTGAAAGAGGGATAATTTTTCTTATAATATTTTTTCGAAATTTTACGAAATAAGACCATTTTCGGCATCTTTTTTAAAAAAATGTCAAATTGTCAGGTAACTACATTTGAGCACGTCATTTGACATTATTTTTTAAGCAAAAGCGATTAACAAAATCAAAATTTACTTGAATCGATTAATAAAAAATTTTCCCATGTGATACGGACTTTATGCGTCACACTGTATGTATAGATTAAAGTTAAAGCTATGAAAATGTAAACTTTCACCATTAACACTCATAACAAAATACTTATATTTTTTGGGGTTTTTAATGGTGTATTTTAAAATATACAATCTAAACGTTTCGATAACACTTACAGTTATCTTCGTGAGCAGTAATATTTGTTAAAAATTATTAAAGATGTCGTAAACCATTTTATCAAAGTTGAAAAATTAAAACATAAACATCAGCCTGCTATTAATATAACAGTTTGAGAAACGTATAAACCCAACTATAAAATTAAATTTTAGTAAAGAATAACTAGGTCATTAAAAATTAAATATTGTTAAACTGCCTTAAAGATGACAAATCAGAACACTCTTTCCGGCGAAAGCTAACAATGAAATTTGTCAGTCAAAAAACACATTTAACAAAATTTAATGGAGTTATGATGTAAGTGTAAAGTTGTGAAAAACTTCAATTTGAAAATGATAGAAGCATTCACAAATCCAAACATCACATCAAATAAAATAACCCAGTTAAATCTAGCAAAGCGATATTTTTATCAATAAGTGGAAGTGTTATTAACAATGAAAAGTATAATGCAGAAGGTTTTTTGTAATTTTTTATTTTAATTTAATTTCAACTACTTATGTTAAATTATAGTCCTGTGGTAATTTAACATATAATTGGTAAAGCATTTGCTTCAAGGTCTAGGAAAAACACAGCAAAAAACCTAGACATACCAAAAGTTAAAATTAAAATCAAAATTCAGACGTATCATTATGCTTTTTGTTAATTATAAGATGCCAAAACTTATTTAAATGGAGATTTTCTTCTTCTCTATTAAAATTATTAGGGTGCTTATATATTTCAATAGCTTCACGTTGTAAACGAACATAATAATGAGTTTGTCTTGACAATATTTCCATATTGTCAAATTGAATGTCATGATTTAGATTATCCAGGGCATGGTCAGCCACAGAGACCTCTCTGGTTAAACTAATCTACAAATCTCATGTTCTTTGCGTCTTGTATCAAAGCTACGTTTTGTGGTTCCGATGTTACTTTTCCACATGAATAAGATAACTACACTCGGAAGATGATAAAGGGTTTGACGCACCTTTAGGTGATCTTAAATGTTCTTTAATTTTCTTGTAGGTTTAAAAATAGTCCTAATGCCATATTAATTAGGATTTTCAATTCTATTGTAACATTGCTATAAAAGGAAGAAAAGCAGTACCAACATTAAGAACTGGTTTTTCTTTAAGGTTACGCCTAGAAGGTGTAATAACATTATTAATATCTGTAAGTGAATATCCATTATCTTGTAAGGATTTTCTTAAATATTTATATTCATCCTTCAAAATTCAGGCACACAAATTCGTTTTGCTCGATCTACTAAAGATTTAATTACACTAATTTTTGACGTGGATGGTGGTTGGATAATTTATGAAGGTTCTATCAGTGTGTGTCGGCTTTCTGTAAACCTTAAAAGATAGTGAATTATTATTTTAGATATTAATATGTCAAGAAATGGTAAACTTCCATTAGTTTTTTCCAGTAAACTGAATACTAGGATGTATACCATTTATAAAACCAAAAACTCATGCAGTGCTTCTTCTCCATGTTTCCAAATAACAAATGTGTCATCTACATATCTATACCAAACTGAAGGTTTTTATGTGTATTTTGTAACGCTTATGTTTCAAATTTTTCCATATAAAATTAGCTATAACAGGACTAAGGGACTCAATCTGTTCATAAAATTTAATATTCCACTGAAAATAAGTTATAGTAAGACAGTGCTGAAAAAATATTGGTTATGTCTTTGGAAAAGATGATCAATGTATTCAATAGTTTCTTTTAGAGGCACTTTTGTAAAAGTGAAACAACATCAATACTAACCATTATATCATCCTCTTCAATTTTGAAACTATGCATTTTTCAACAAAGTCGGCAGAATTTTTAATGTAATGGTGTTTTTCTTAATGAGGTTGTAATAAAAATGTAAGATGTTTTGTAAGCGATATGTAGGAGAACCAATTGTACTAACAATAGGCCTTAAAGGAATATTAGGTTTATGAATTTTTGGTAAACCATATAGTTTTGGTGAAATAGTTTCAGAGTTAGTCAGTTTCTTTTTTATTTCTTCAGGAATAAATAATAATTTAATCAGCTCTTTAGTTTTTAAAAGAAACTTTTTTGTTGGATCTTTTGGTATTTCACGATAAGTTTCTGGTCCTAACAGTTGTTGTATATTAATGTTATAATCGTTCATATTTAATATAACAGTTGCATTACCTTTATCTGATTTTAATATTATTTAATAATAACACCGTTAACATATTACGTAAAACAAAACCTCCAAAGAGCAACTTATCCTTTCTTCAACGACGTACTTTACTAGATCTTAAACGCAATGAATGCATAATAATATTAAAATCAGATAAAGGTAATGCAACTGTTATATTAAATATGAACGATTATAACATTAAGATAGAACAATTGTTGGGACCAGAAACTTATCGTGAAATACCAAAAGATCCAGCAAAAAAGTTTTTTTTTAAACGTAGAGAGCTGACTAAATTATCATCTATTCCTGAAGAAATAAAAAAGAAACTAACTCTGAAGCTATTTCACCAAAACTATATGGTTTACCAAAAATTCATAAACCTAATATTCCTTTAAGGCCTATTGTTAGTACAATTGGTTCTCTACATATACCTTGCAAAACATCTTACATTTATTACACCTCAATAGAAACAATTACAATAAAATTCTGCAGATTTGTTGAAAAATGCATAGTTCAAAATTGAAGAGGGTGATATAATGGTTAGTTTTGATGCTGTTTCACTTTTTACAAAAGTGCCTCTAAAAAAAACTATTGAATACATTGGTCATCTTTTTCCAAAGGACATAACCATTCTTTTTCAGCACTGTCTTACTACAACTTATTTTCAGTGGAATAGTAAATTTTATGAACAGATTGAAGGTGTAGCAATGGTGGTCCCCTTAGTCCTGTTATAGCTAATTTTAAATGGAAAATTGAAACATTAGCGTTACAAAATACACCTAAAAACCTTCAGTTTGGTATAGATATGTAGATGACACATTTGTTATTTAGAACATGGAAAGAAGCACTGCATGAGTTTTTGGTTTTATAAATGGTATACATCCTAGTATTCAGTTTACTGTGGAAAAGCAACTAATGGAAGTTTACCATTTCTTGACATATTAATATCTAAAATAATAATTCACTATCTTTTAAGGTTTACAGAAAGCCGACACACACTGATAGATACCTTCATAAATTATCCAACCACCATCCACGTCAAAAAATTAGTGTAAATAAATCTTTAGTAGATTGAGCAAAACGAATTTGTGACCCTGAATTTTTGAAGGATGAATATAAATATTTAAGAAAATCCTTACAAGATAATGGATATTCACTTACAGATATTAATAATGTTATTGCACCTTCTAGGCATAACCTTAAAGAAAAACCAGTTCTTAATGTTGGTACTGCTTTTCTTCCTTTTATAGCCAATGTTACAAATAGAATTGAAAAAATCCTAATTAAGTATGGCATTAGGACTATTTTTAAACCTACAAGACAAATTAAAGAACATTTAAGATTACCTAAGGTGCGTCAAACCCTTTATCATCTTCCGGAGTATATAAGTTATCTTGTTCATGTGGAAAAGTATACATCGGAACCACAAAACGTAGCTTTGATACAAGACGCAAAGAACATATGAGATTTTGTAGATTAGGTCAACCAGAGAGGTCTGCTGTGGCTGACCATGCCCTGAATAGTCTAAATCATGACAATCAATTTGACAATATGGAAATATTGTTAAGACAAACTCATTATTACGTTCGTTTACAACGTGAAGCTATTGAAATATATAAACACTCTAATAATTTTAATAGACAAGAAGAAAATCTCCGTTTAAATAGGTTTTGGCGTCTTATAATTAAAAAAAAAGCATAATGATACGTCTTAATTTTGATTTTAATTTTAACTTTTGGTATGTCTAGGTTTTTTTGCTGTGTTTTTCATAGACCTTGAAGCAAATGCTTTACCAATTCTATGTTGAATTACCACAGCATTATAATTTAAAATAAGTAGTTGAAATTAAATTAAAATTAAAAATTACAAAGAACGTTCTGCATTATACTTTTCATTGTTAGTAACACTTCCACTTATTGATAAAGATATCTCTTTATTAGATTTAACTGGGTTATTTTATTTGATGTGATATTTGGATTTGTGAATGCTTCTATCATTTTTAAATTGAAGTTTTTCACAACTTTACACTTACATCATAACTCGATTAAATTTTGTTAAATGTGTTTTTTGGCTGACAAATTTCATTGTTAGCTTTCGCCGTAGAGAGTGTTCTGATTTGTCATCTTTAAGGCAGTTTAACAATACTTAATTTTTAATAACCTAGTTATTCTTTACTAAAATTTAATTTTATAGTTGGGTTTATACGTTTCTCAAACTGTTGTATTAATAGCAGGCTGATGTTTGTGTTTTAATTTTTCAACTTTGACAAAATTGTTTACAACATCTTTAACAATTTTTAAGAAATATTACTACTGACGAAGATAACTGTAAGTGTTATCGAAACATTTAGATTGCGTAATTTAAAATACACCGTTAAAAACCCCAAAAAAGAAAAGTTAAAAACTGTTTCCTTTTTCCTTATATTATAGGTTTGAAATATTTTTTTTACAGATTAATTATATAAATAGCCCTAAAAAGAATTACTGGAATAATTAGCAATGTACTATTTAATAACTCACGCTAAGTAATATTAGAAAATTGTATTTACATAACATAAATTTCGATATCAATGTGCATATACATATATGAATACACGGGTCTGAAGTTTATCTAAATATAATACAACTTATATGTAATAAACTAATGCATAAATAAACACAGGTAATATAAAATATAAAATAAATTGTCCATAAAACAGTATTTAGTCATAAATTATATACGCTAACCCTAAAGTTGACTTTATATGAGAGAGATAATGATCTGCTATAAAAATAAGTTTGACGTTGATGGATTGAAGTAGGGAACGTTACTGCAATTTTATTGCAGTAAAATAAAATCAAATAGGCAAACCTCTCATTTAACAGTTAAGCTTATACTTTATTTGCATAAATAATTTCAATTTACGGCATAAATTATCTAATAGAAAAAGCGGTTTTAAATTTAAAAAATAAAAAACATATCTATAACACACGTTTTCATATCATTCTGCTGTATATCATCTGCAATATTTTTATCAAAATGGTTGGAATTTAAAAATAGATACTAGTATATAAAACAATGTTTTTGTATAAAAGAGAAATCTTGCTATACATTCATTTTGTTACAGTATTGAAAAGATATGCAGCTGGAGTAACACTATTGTTACTTCAACTAGATGTTCAAAATTAATTTGAGGTTATTGATACACTAATCTGGTGAATTTCTACGTCGATGTACTTAATTTTATAAGTGTACAATATGATACACTTACAAAATTTCACATTTTCATTTATTTTTTACGACTATATATACTAGAAAACTGTAGATACATAATATAATATATACGCCTTTATGAATTACGGTTATGAGTGCGGGGTAGGACAGAAAGAATGTTCAGAGAGCTGGCGAATTATTGTTTTCCGATGTTTATGACACTGTTTCGATTTCATAACTCGGCGGAACATGGGGGATTTGAGTGCACGTTTTTAATTTATCAGGCTCTATATCAAGTTATACGGCCTTTTACTTGACAGACCCCACATTCCCACAAATCACATCAGATGAAATGAAAATATATATTATCTCTCCGTATTCTCAGTTTTTGAAATATTTTATGCTGATTCAAAGGATTTCTAAGGAAGTAACCGACGAAGTGTAAGTATCTACATAGTATACACAGCACATTTGCTTTTTAAAAATCTATAGTCCGCCTGCGGTGTGTGCAAACGCCATAAATCTTGTTGACAGGCTAACTGCAAATAAGTAATGTTAATTTTATCAAAATGGGAATGAGTTATAGTACTGACAGCTTTCAGATATCCAAGTTATTATTTTAAATTTAGTTTATCATTCTTATATAGACGTATTTTATAGTAACGTACATAAATATACTTTAGGGCAAATTTTAAACAATCTTAATAAACACCTACAAAGATTGCAAGATCCTATTCAAATTATAGTAAAGCGGTGTTGACACGAAACCAGTAAATAGGAAGGTTACTTGAAGCAGGTAGCTTGAAACAGGTAACCTGACTGGCAGTGCTCCTTGTGTCCTGTCCACATTATGGCTGTGGCTGTGGCAAGCAGATTGTCAGAAAATGGCCGAGTGTCTGTGGTGCCTTTTGACTCAAGATGTAGTTAACGAAATATTATGTAATGCGTTAAAAGAGTTTGTTTGTGAGTCGAGTGTAATTTTATTGGAAGAACTACAGAAAAAGAAATTGTGGGTTAGAGATAGGTTAAGTAGGAGAGAGACACACGGAGCATCAGCACAGCTACCTACAGAATTGCGAAGAGAAGATCCAGTTGAGTACCGGGCTTGTTTACGAATGTCACATGAAAGATTCTATCATCTTCTTGCACTTGTAGAGCCTTTGATAGCAAAACAAACCCCTACAATGAGAGATACTCTATCTTCCAATTTGAAGTTAGAAATGACTTTACCGTATTTAGCAATAGGAGTGTCTAATCAGCGATTTCAAAATTTATTGCTGAGGTGTGTGTTGCTCTATACAGTGCCCTGAACGAGTATATAAAAGTAATTAAAATAACAAACACTACAGTATACAGGATGATCAGCTTCGACTGTCCGGAACTTTATAGGATTATTGGTTAAATAAATAAAAGCAAAATATACAATCTAACATGTGTTCCTTGTCGTTTTTGTTTTCCGTTGTCTGTCTGTTTCTGTTTCAAAGGAAAAAAATTATATTCAGTTCACTACCAAATTTAATGAATTCAACATCATGTTTGTTAAACTAATATTTGAAAATTCTATCCTATTCTTTTTAACGTTGGATTTGTTATTAAATATTTTGGACAATAGAATAGAAACTGGGCGCCTTGTATAAACATGTATTATTAAGAAACACTGTGAATTTAGTTTTTGTGAGTATAACATAACATCACACTAATATAACAAATTATAACACTGATAGAAACTTAAGTAGAACTGTATGAAACATTTTTATTGCATGTCTGAGTATCAATATCCAAGTGGTGAAATGCTTCTCTGATGGTTTCATTTAGTATGTCAGTAGGATGTGGAATATTTAATGAAGTGTTATTTTTCATTGACTCGTCCGAAGTCCACTGGTAGACCTACTACTTGTAGTTGACGGAGTGGAGGATGGAATTGGTCTAGAGTCAGCAAAGTCAGCCAAACGACACTGTTAAAATTGAATTAATGCAGCGACTATAGCTTGACGAGTACTTAATTTGTTCAATTGAGCGGTTACATGACTGCCAAAAAGATCGTGCTCATTTTTTTGTTGGAGTTTCAGAATTTCACTTAAGGTTGTTAATTCGCGCACTGTACTTGCAATCTATTGAATTTTAGACCTTTGCTTAAACTTTTTGGGAACTGGAGGAATATCAGGTGATGTAACTGAGCGGTCACACTCACCAATGTCAGTGGGTACATCTTGTTCATTTTGTGGTAGTTCAACCTCATCTACTAATTTCTGTTCATTTTTTGCGGGTACGCCTTTTTCATCTCCTTCATTTAAACTCTCAGGATTTCGTTTCAAGGTAGCTGTCTCTGAAACCTGAAATAGAACTGATTTATGTAGAACAAATTTTTGTTTAATGTGTGCGTTTATACTCCCAAAAGTTTTATTACCTGCTTTCTTCAAATGTCTGTTTCAATTAACAAAAAAAAAAAACTTAAATGCTTTAGTACTTATATGTAGGACCTCCTGAATTTATTTTTGATGATTTTAATAATTCAAAATGAGGTGTCAGACGATAGGTCTTTACATTTGAAAATTTTTTGTTGCCCTCCAAAGATCCCATTTTGAGGGTTGGGAATTTTCTAAACTTTGCAAATTTTCAAAATCAACAAAAGTAACTTCAGAAGATCCTATATACATGTACCAAAGCATTTTAGTTTGTTTTCATCCGTTGAAAACTTAAGATGACTTGTAGAACATCCTGTTTGTTACGTTGTACAAGTTTTTTGGACGTTTTGTAAATAAAGTCTTGGAATCAAAATTTTGAAATTAACAAAAGCACTTACATTTTTGTTTTGTAAACATTCTAGTCTTTTAAAATTACTAGCAAAATAAATGTATTTTTTGTAACTTTACCAAAATGATTTGGTTGTTAATAAAATTATATTGTGGAAATTTGTATTCCAAGATTTTAGTTCGTGAAATCCTAAAAAAATTTTGCAGTGTAATTTCTGTTTATTAATATGCCTTATTTTAACACTAATAATAACACTGACAGGGGACTGGAAGTTACTTTTCAATCACCCATTCATATCAAATCCAAATAAAAATATTACAAATATTTTTTCAGACTCCAGATTCAGATGAAAAGTGGAACATCACAGAAAATGGATTCAGCACCGGACAACTGTGGAAGTATCTTTTTCAACTGCAAGAAGACGAAAAGTATTATGCTTATGGCCTTAGTTGATCACGATTATTGTTTCACATACATTGATGTTGGCAGAAATAGTTCAGTGTCGGACCGTGGGGTGTTTCAGCAGTGCCCATCACTGGAAGCCCTGGAAACAGGTTTATTACCTAAACATGGCGTTATTATTATTTTTTTTTATGATTGTGGACCTGAACAGGCTAAATTAGGCCTATCGTGCTAAAGCACTCAAGAACACTTAGGAGGATGGATAGAGGGATAATGAATTGCCAATAGATGTCTATGAACAGCTACCTTAAATTTTCTCATATCATAAGTGAGTGGAAAACAGGAACTAGGGAGATCATTCCAGAGTTTAGAAGCCGAGTAGAAAAATGTGGATTGCGCCCGTTTGGTACGACAAGTGGAGATTTGTACTGCATACTGATGATGTGAATGAGCGAACCGAGTGTTTCTCGCAAAGATAGCCCGAGATGGTATCAAAGAATATAATTCAGCAGCACAATAGCCGTTGTAATAACGATAATACAAAGAAAGAACTGAAACCATCCTTCTATGCTCAAAGCACTGTATGTGAGAAGTTAAGGACGGGTCATTTATAAGCCTAATCGCTCTCTTTTGAATACGATCAACGATATCGAAAGCGTATTGGGGAGTACTAACCCAAAGGTGAGAATTATATTCCAGATGAGGCCGAATTTGGGCGTTATACAGCAGAAGGAGTTATCAAGAGGTAATTTACTGCTTAGATCTGTACAAAAAGCCTATTTTACGAGCAGCTGTTTTGGCAGCTGACAGAAGATAGTCAACCCATGAGAGATTTGAAGATACAGTCATACCCAACAGAGTAATAGAACTGACACTTAACACACACACTCACACACAACACAGGACAATGATCGATCTTTTTGGCGGACATAGGTCAACACTGAGTTTATGTTAGCATATAAATTTAACTAGATATATTGCTTCCATTGCAGAATAACAGTTGAATGATCGTCTTGTTGATTGACATTTGCCATTTCAGCTTTGAGTTTCTTGATTTGACATTAGAAGGTGGATTATCACTATGAGTTATGACCTGATGCATGAACTACAGTGAAGAGTGCTAATGATGGGTTAGTTGAATTTGCCATTAGAAATAAGGTTCATTTATGTTACAGCAGAAAAAGTGTAGGCGCTATAACGGATCCCTGTGGTACGCCCGCGTTAATGTTAACTTCTTTTGAAAGAAAGCCATCAACCACGACACGTGTTCGTCTTTTATCAAGAAAACTAGAAACCCAGTTGATGAGCGTATCATTTAACGCAAACGAGGTGAGTTTGGCAAGTAAACACTTATGCCAAACTTGGTCAAATGCCTTTGAGATATCTAAAGTGACTACAACTGTTTCACCGGACTGCTCTACTATATTGTTCCAAGCTTGGGTTACATATAAAAGAAGATCGCCTGTTGAACGACTTTGCCTAAACCCATATTGGTGGTCACTAAGGAGTTTGTTACTTTCAAGGAACGTGAGCAGTTGCTGATTGATGGCTTTTTCCATGATTTTAGACAAAATGGAAGTGATGGCAATTGGTCGGTAGTTTGAGGGATCGGTCTAATCGCCTTTTTTTGGAAATAGGTTGAACATTTTCTAACTTTCATGATGAAGGGAATTCCCCAGAAGACATAGAGATCGTATAGAGCTTAGATAGGACTGGTACTAGTTCGGGGAAACATTTTTTTAAGACAATAGCTGGGATACCGTCTGGGCCAGTCGCCTTATTGAGATCAAGCCTACTGATGATCGATTCTAAGAGCTTGTACCGGAAATGAATTGGTTTCATAGCGTATGAAGAAGAGTTGACTAGCGGCACATCTTTTCCAGAATCATTGAGACACGAGTTTGATGCAAACAAATCCACAAAAACATTGACTTTGTCTACAGAATCAGCAACTACCGATCCGTCAAGGCGGGAAATGAAGATGTTCCAAAGTTTTTACTAATGGCTTTAGCTAAAGACCAAAATTTACGACTGCCTAAAGGAGATGTAGCTAGTTCATTGCATTTTCGTTGTTCGAACAAATTTTTAGTTTTAGTGATGACACTTTTGCAGATATTTCTAGCACCAACGTATTCTACATGACTGTCGACCAATTTATTAGATTTCCATTTAATGTAATATTTATTTTTTAAAGATATTGCATCAGCACAAGCCTTATTGAACCAGGGTTGGGAACATGAATGACCTATACGGTACTGTTTTTTGGGAATGTATAACTCCATTCCCATGAGGATGACTTCAGATACTGAAAGAGCGATGTCCGAAGAAGGGGGCGACTTAAAACAATATTCACGCCATGGAAAGGTTCCAAAGAAATCCCGTAAATCACTCCATCGAGCTGACCACAAGGTTCTATCGGTTTTGCGAACAACAGTGGAATTAGGTACAGTAGGAATGATTTCTATTAGACAAAGGTCGGAAAGACCTAAAGGCGAAAGAACGGAAGTTTTATAAACAAGAGGGTTTGATGTAAGAAAGAGATCTAGAAGATGTGGAGTATGGTTAGGGTTATCAGGGATTCTTGTGGGTTAAGAAATCATTTGTGTGAGATCACATGAAATAGCAAATGTTTCTGCACTATGACCAGCAGGATTTGTGGTAGATGAAAACTGAAGCCAATTAGAGTTATGAACGTTGAAATCGCCTGCAATTGCGATATCGCAAGATGGAAACTGAGACAGGAGATAGTCAACTTTCATACTAAGGTAATCGAAGAAGTCTTGAAAGTTACTGTCATTACAAGACCTATAAATGCAACAGCAGAATTTCACAAAATTAGTACCAGAATGTTTAAACCAAATCACGTCAAAATTTCTATTTTCTAAGGAAGAAACCCTCTTGCAAACAATTCTGTCCTTGATGTAGCCACATACGCCTCCTTTATATCGAAAGTTAGAGTGATGGTGGTATTGAGGAAATTGCAAGTCGGGTGACTCGGAGCTTTCAGAGGTGACTCGTGTTAGATAGAAACAAAATATAAGTGTTCAAGATGTTGGTGAATAGCATTAAGATTAGACCTGATACCGCGGATGTTGCACTAATGAATCAGAAAGTTGATACTTTCGATGGCCGAGGTAGCTTGGGCCCTGCCCTCCCGGACATCCCAATGGGGCAGGATTTTACGTCCGGAATTTATAACCCTAAAAGCCACAGCCATTTTATTTTTTAATTTGGGACTTTTAATCCGATAGGAAGACAGTGAGGGCGAGAAGGAAGAATAAGGATGAGAATAGATTAAGGATGATGGAAAAGGTAACCGGCAGCCCTTACCGAGCTCAGATAATCGGAGACCCAATATTAAGGAGCCCATGGTAAGGGTGGTGGTACCTCCCCGGCTGGCATGGAGTATACATGCCTAACACCTGCAAATTATAGTTATATTGGGGGATGGCGTATTTTCATTAAAGGAATACCTAATGAAACCCTACAGTGCTTCACTTCTGGGTATAGAAGGGAAAATGTTCAATTGCAGACAGTCAAGGGGCCCAAGAATTGTATGAAATGTGTTCGGTATTTTAGTCAGTCGGTTCCGAATATTCGAGAAGCCTATTCCATTAATATCAGAAACAGTAGACAAAGTTGTGTTAACGTCATGTGCTTTTCGCAACTATTTGAGAAAAACGTCAACTCAAGCCTACTGTCCAAGAGGCACAATAGACAGTGAACACTTTGATTTGGGTCAAGTTATTGGTGGATCTTAGCGACAGGAAACAACTGGTTTAAGATCCGTCTCACTTGTAGGAAACCAACAGTAAATAAAGAGAGCTAAGAGTAAGAGAGATATTTTGCAAATGAAGGTGCTGTTTTGGCAATTAAAAATGATTCACTACGATAAAGGTAGTATTTGTCAGTTTTTTTAGAGTCTATTTGTTCTTACTTTATGATGGTACTTTTTACGGGGGCAACTGACCCCTTTGAACCCCTCGCTCCGCTGCCACTGTTACAATGTACATGTACGACGTACAGACACTGAACAACATTCATGCCAATTGTGTACAACTTATTACAATAAATAATTATATTCTACTTACCATAGTGGTGTTAGTTCCCCTTTTCATTGTTCTTTTGTCCATAACATTTTAGCAGCCTGATTTTGCGATCTTCTGCTGTTTTCTTACTTCACCCATGTAAGTAGCTGGTAGGGCCTTAACCTTTAGTTTTACTTCTGTAACGCCAAAGCCTGGAATGTTCATGGCAAGGAAAATTTCAAGGAGTGCTGTTTCCCGGGCCGCTTTATTCTTGTACAACTCTCTTGTCTGCTCCCACAGGCTGGGGCGTTCGCTATAAAGTTCTACAAAATGAATTGTATTTTTTTCTGACCAACAAGGCGCCATTTTAAACTACGCACAACACTGAAATGTACACAAATGAATGCAACACCACAGATAGCAGCGTGTTTGTGACTGAACGAAGCCACCTGACCTGTCAGTCTGCTTGACAAAGTGCCGTCCACACGGCGACAGTGTAGTTAGCATGTCGCCGGCAAGTCTATTTTCCAGTGGTGGAGAGACAGGTTTTCTACGACTCGAGCAGGTCAACCTGCCATCTAAATTTTCTGGTAACTTGCTTCTCATTTTAAGACAGTGCTGTTTACACGGGACAGGTTATCTGTTTCAGACTACCTGCATCAAGTAACCTGCCTCTTTAATGGCCTCGTGTTAACGTAGCTTAAATACTAAACAGATCAATACGAATGCCTCGGATCAACCTTGCTACAAGTTAAAGTCGAAACAGACAGGGCCTGTTGCTGACGACAGTGCAAGGAATGAATGGCGAGTTGATACGTGGAATGTTACAGGTGTGCACGGTAAAGAATGTTAAATTGTGAATGTAATGAATGAAAGGCAGTTTGATATTCTGTGTGTATCGGAGACAAAGCGCAAAGGAAAAGATGCTGTAAAAATGGAAATCTTAGAAATTGTTTTGCCACTGAATTACGCGTCGTATCAAAAAGTTGCACAAAACATAATTGATATGTTTAAGTTCCATATATTGGTATCTTTACATCTTTGAAATCTACAGATATTTCAAAAAAAATTAAAAACTGCTCCTAATAGACCTCCTTAGCGCCACTGAATTCTCAGAAAATTATCGTTTCTCCTCAGTAGTGACTTTGGCAGAAGCTCCTCTTATAATAATTCTTCAAGTGACGTAATTGCGTGTACGGAATTAACTTTAGACCGTATTGTGCCCCAGAAATAAAAATCTCATGGCGTCAAATTTAGTGACCCCGCAGGCCTTTCGATAGATGATAACATCTGCCTCCGTACAAGGCATATGGCTACAGTAAATCTATTTAGTTGATACCGGCAGATAGATAGATTTTCAATGGTCAACTCTAACGACCGTACATAATAATTCTAAAAAATGTTCACTTCATAAATGCAGACTTTTATTATATCGTCCATTAATAATAACAAAAACAAAAACAAATTATATATTTGTTAATGATTTTATTCTTTCCCTACATTAGCATTTTTTACAGTGATTGATTTGGAAGTTATTCCATCTCTCGCAAAACAAACGTAACGATTCAGTATTTGGTTAAGGTTATATTATAACCACTAAATCATATTGCGTAACAACAATATACAAAATTACCATTTTAACAACGATTAAAGACCTACTTCAATTTTCAGATTCATCAGGTCTGTCATTAGACCCTAAAGTGCGTTTACATTAGACAAGTGACTTGATCAACTTGCTTGAATTCATGTGGCATGAAAGCATTTATATCCTTACACAATTCATTTTGATTTCCAATTATTTCGTTGATTCAAGATGGCGACAGTGATAGTACGTAAAGCAATTCTTTAAACAATGGCAATTTTGTGTGTCGAATTAATGAAGGGTATCGAAAACCGGCACTTAAAATTAGAAATCGGAACACACATATGAGGGAACCCATTTCGCCTCGATTAAAACTTGAAATATCTCTTCGTTACTTAGCATCAGGAGATTCTTTTAAAAGCCTAGAATATCTTTATAGAGTACCAAAGTGTACAATTTCATATTTTTTAAGAGAGGTTTGTGAAGCGATGTATGAGGTGTTGCAGGAGTATACTAAGGTCAGAAATATAAAATATTATTAATATAATCTGTAGTCTTTAATTTAACGTAACCAATATACAGACGTATATATAATTATCCAACCAATTACATAATAGAGTGAATTGCTGTACAAAGAATGTCTCTCGTCTGCTCCTCGGTATTTGTCTGAGATACTATGGACTGACTCTCTGATTGTGAATAAGTCTCTTCATGAAGATGGTCTGTCGTATTTTCCTCAATATCTGTGTGATGGCTGAATCAGTTAATACGGTGTGTCGTGTATTTAGCCAATATGAAGAATTTGAATCTTCTATGCCGGATGATGCAGTGTGCGATGTCTGCTTTGACATTTTTTTCATCATTTTTTTCTGTGGTATATTCTTGCTGTTGACAGAAGGTTAGTAATTTGTGTTTAAACCTCCAGGGGTTTTATAATGTTAAGGTTTCTTAACTGAGTGACTACGTAACTACCAAAACCGTCGATATCATCATCTATTATAGATGTAGTTCTAATGTCATATATTTTTTGTAACTTGTTTACAGCACTAGTGGTAATATCTTCGGAACCACGGAGCCGTTTCTTATGGCGTGGAGTGCTGCTGGTAATTTCAAGCCTTTCACTTGATTGTGATGTTGTTGGTTGTCTACTTCAAATGTATTATGTTGTATGGGCGGAGGGTCCTGAAAAACAAATAGATCGTTAATACATGTATTCATAACTTACAACTACTTAAATGTAGTAATAATAATATTTATTCATTCGTGTTGCTATATTATAAACTATGTGCTCTAGTGCTTGTTAATTATTAACAATTATATTAATGGCAAATAATTATATTGTAGGTTCCTAGCACCGAAAGAGAATGTAAGCGCATAGCAGAGGGATTTCATACACAATGGAATTTTCCAAATCGTATTGGTGCTTTGGACGGCAGACGTATTGTTATTCGAAATCCAGCTAATGGTGGTTCCGTCTATTTCAACTGCAAGGGCATATATAGTATTGTTTTACTTGCTTTAGTTGACGCCGATTATTGTTTTAAGGACATTTGTACACAGGGATCCGATAGGGGAGTTTTTCAAGAAAGTTCATTATTTAAATTGTTTAGAGGAGTTACGTTTAAATATACCTCCACAACATGTTGTTGTTGGAGATAACGCTTTTCCGCTAAAACATTACCTAATGAAACTATATTCTAAGCGAAATTTATCTTCAGAAGAAAAAATATTTAATTACAGACTGAGTAGAGCACGCAGAGTTTCAGAGAATGCATTTGGACTGTTAGTGGCAAAATTTAGAATTTACCAAAGACCTATTCCACTTACTCCTGAAAAAGTTACTTCACTTGTTCAAACATGCATAGCTTTACATGACTGGTTAAGACGAATTTGGGCTCTTACTATGTAGGATCTGAATATCTTGATAAAGAAGATATAGAGACTGGGCAGTTCTATAGGTGTTCGTGGAAAGATTTACCTGTAAGGTTACAACCACGCCAGTGTCGTAATGATTATTCTCGAACATTTCTTAAAAAACGATCGGCATCTTTAAACCATGAACAGCTGGGTACGTACACATCACTAGTTCCCGCACCCGATTTTTGAGACTTCTGTTCTGTGCGTAGTTCAGCCATATACGTTGCTCGTATAGTTTTTATTCGGATCTTAACATCATTTTCTCCCATTTCTACATCTAATTCTTGCATAACACTAATTAGTTTCTTAATATCAGATGCCCGTGTCTCCCTGTTTTTATTTTCGTTACATTGCGAATTCGTCAAAAACACTCGTATTTTTCATACACGCTCACAAATTTGATTGAATCTTGCTCAGACCACCTGCTTGTCGCCAGTTTGAAGCGTTGACATGAATAGAAAAAGTTAAACCTGTACAACTCTTTTCTGATTCCGTTCAGTTGAACGTCTGACATGAATTATTGATCATGCCACATGACTAATGTAAATGCACCCTTTATAGGTGTGAAAAATAGACTTTCAGTCTGTAAAAGTATTACGTTTCTTCTTCCAATCCAATGGTCAGTGAATTATAGAAGAACGTGTTCTAAAAGCATAGCATGTAGAACCTTAAAAAATGTGTAGGTATGTCTTAATATGGTATACGTTCTCATAAAACCTTCTTCGGGAACCAGAGTCTCTTATTACACAGGGGTTTTCTGTATCCCAGTAATATAGGTTATGAAAATTTATTATGATCTCATGACTAAACTTCACTACGTCCTTCCATCAACAGTTTATTAAAAAAATTTTATTTCCTGCGTCTTAACATAAATCGGCAATGCATCGTCTACCAATCCTGTCATTCATAAATACATATACGTGATAACTATATGAACGGTTTAACATATTCAGATCTAACAGATCGATTTTTAACAAATAATCACGAACTGTGGTAACAGTCAAGTTAATCCTATCATCTGCATTATTTTAATCTACTATCTTCCATTTATCTGCAAGATAGATAAAGCTGGCAGAAGGGTTTTGTAGCTGATATATTATTTTTTTACTCCAAATGGATGACCGTCATATGAGAAAAGCAATAAAAACATGCTAAGATTACATGTAACTTTTAAAAATTTTAAATGAATGATTGGTTTAAGTGGATTTTGTGAATTTAAAAGCTTTAATAATAACAGTAAGGTTATATCTCGTGGCCATCGATAAACAGCCTAAGAGCTATTATAAAAAGCGATATTTGTTGAAGAAATTTCAACATTCATGTTTATAATGTTATTTTTATTTGTGGTTACTAAAGAAATTGGTTAATTCCTGTGATCTCTTGCGTCAATAGTTCATTCAGAGGACTTGTTGCAAACATTTAAAAAAATGTCGTGTAAGTTGTTGTTGATTATTTTAACCGTTTTTCGTTTTCGTTAGAAACCTGTACAAAGGCTTTACAAAGGTATTATATTGACAATTATTTTGTGATAAAAGAAATGTTACAAAATCTTGTCTATTAATATACTGTTTAAATAAATCATAAAGAATTCAAACTGAACGTAAACATAAGCAAGTTGCTTATATACGCGCGAAACACCCACAAGTAAAGAATTGCTTTCCTCAAGAAAAATAGATCACGTGTTTTCAACGGATTTACACGTTTCAACATTTTGAAAACCATTTGGCCCATTTTAGACTGAACATGTGTGTCTGTGTGTGGGTGCGTGTGTGTATGTGAGCACATGCGTATAAGTGCGTTCGTTCGTGCATTGTTGTGGATGTGGATTGTGTGTGTGGGTGCGTTTGTGCGTGCATGCGAGTTTGTGGTGTGTGTTTGTGGTGCGCGTGCGTGTGCTTGTGTGTGCGTGTGCGTGTGCGTGTGCGTGCGTGTCGTGTGCGTGTGCGTGTGCGTGTGCGTGGTGGCTGTGCGTGTGCGTGTGCGTGTCTGTGTGCGTGCAGTGCGTGTGCGTGCGTCGGTGCATAGTGTTGTGTGTGTGTGTGTGTGTGTGTGTGTGAGTACGCGCGTACGTGCGTGCGTGCGTACATGCGTCCCTGTGTAACTAGATACGTTAACCTAAATAATAGTACCTTTATCATCCAAAATACTTGCATCTTTAGAATAGGCGTACAAATCGGAAAATGACCCATAAAATAGTTCTTCGTATGTTGTTGTTTTAGCAAATTCTTCATATCTGATGAAAACTTTCCCTGTTTATTGTACCATTTTCTTTCGCCGGATTGATTTTTGCGTTAAAAGTTAAATAGATCTGCTCGTGTAATTAATCATTAGAAAAAAATCCGTGTTTTTTAACTTGAAATGCTATAACTTGATCACATTAACAATAGTGTTATATTAAACTGTATTAAATACAGCAAAAATTAGAAAAACTAAACAATAATCGTTATAATATGTTGAAAATGGTGAGGTTTAATTGACTTTTATTAACCTTTCTTATTGTAATGAAATCTTAACTGCTGTTTAATACCTCTGCTTAATTACCCTTTTTACTGTCTTCTTTTCAGGAGGCTTTTTCATGCCCTACGTTTGGGTTCCTTTTTGAACCCCTATTCTATCATCTTTTTTTTATCAGATTTCATCCCCCGTTTTTTATTGGCTACATCTGTTTCAGCATCTTGGCTCCAGCATACCAGGCTGATATTAGGTGCTGCATTTCTAACAGTTGATTCGTTGCCCTGATCACTCACGTTCATCGTTAAAGCAACATTCACTTATGGCCCTCCCTCACGTGACAAGAAGAGTTTTTACTTATCTTTATTACAACATAATGTGGAAAACTCGTACATTTCTCTATTGGTTTCACTTATGCTAAATAACACATTAAAGTACTAACAACGTTTTTTATCACAATAAAATTGTACACAAACAAGCATTATCAATCAATTTAATTCTCTCATCATTTACAATTCAACATGTATTAAAAAACTTGTTTACAAAATAGTACTTATTGTACAATACAGAAACATTAACATATAAACACATTCGAATGGTAAGATAGAACGTCTTCCATTAGCATAACCATCTAGAATTTAGAGGGCTTATTTCCGGTATCACTTGTATCGATATAGATAGATAGATCTTCTATGCTGGCTTGATAGCATATGGTCTAGTTGGGTGCTTCGGTAATTGATTAGAATTGATTAGAGGTACATCCGATCTTGCCCATGTTTAGTACTGTTATGCTTTTTCTTTCCGTCACAACAGTATCAACTGCATGCCTTTGTATATATGGCATGCAAATTCCTGTGTACTCTTACAGCCAAATTTTGAAGCTAATAAACTATACGTGGGAGCGTATCATGCCTTACTTTTCAGCACCGCTATTAACTTTTTTAATAAGGCCAACGATATAACTAGAATCGATTACCCCAATTATTACTGTAATGTGCAACTTGCATTTACAAACGAAATCACACACTGGAATTTAGTTAGAGGCAGATCTTTTAATTTGGAGGTCAGATTTGAAGAGGTACTTGCAGCCACCGTCATCTATTTGGGGTATGTCGAGATAACGTCATCGAGAACAACCGCTTCGATAGGAATACAGCAGCCGATGATAGACATATACTTGGACGTACAACGTTTTAGAGATGCTAACAATAACAATTCAAACTGAAAGGAATTTCCGTAGTGATTTATTGCTGTTATTGATAAAGTCGCCTCGACACTATCTTATATCAATAGCCATGACAAATAGGCAAGATATTTAGAGACTGAAATGGCGCTTAGCGCATGTACTTTACAACGGTTTTTAAGTAAAGCCGATAATATCGCTGCTGCCCTTTAACAAAATTAACGTTAGGAGTAATGAGAAACAGCAGCTTCTGCAAGTGTTGAAATGTTTAAAATTGATCCTCAGCTAAACGAATGCGTCTCGACGTATGTACCTTTAATCAATTACCGAAGCACCCACCTAGACTATGCGCCATCCAGACAGTATTGAGATCCATCTATATCGATGCAAGTGGTAACGGAAAATGCTTTAAATCCTTTTTGACGCCCTCTAGATTCTTGACGACTGGAAGACATTTCGTCTTACCATTCGGATGTATTTATACGTTAATATTTCTATATTTTAGAATAAGTTCTGAGAGCTTCTTTTCCAATAGCCTTTGTACCAGACTTAAATAACGGTATTGTACTTTTAAATATACCACCTAACGAGCTCCCTATACTATGTCCACGCTGATGTGGTGCAACTATGTAGTTGAAGTCAATACCGTTACCGGTCTGATTCACATAATATTGTTGATAAGGATAAACCATTGTTGCACTTTCTTAAAGTGTAGCTTTAGATACGACGTCCCAAACTCGAATGTTTTCGGTGTTTTTAAATTCCCGTGCCATCACCGGTATGTAGTGTGGAGGTGAAAAAACCGTAAGCATAGTTTTCTGAAGTAATATTTATTATACGAATAAGCGGTGATAAAACATCACCAACAGTTTGCGGTTCAAGGATGTCGCAATAAACAAACATCTTCGTTGGTAAACCTATCCATATACTAGCGGGGTGCGATAGTATTGGATCCATAACTATCTTCTGATCCGGACGATAACCCAACTGCAAGGCCAGACGCTGTTGGAATCCGAATAGTGAGAGGGAGATTTATAATTTTGTGGTGACGCGCTTAGTTAGATTATGGTATTCGATTGTTAACAATTTATTTATTATCTCGTCGTTATTTATCTCGTTGGCAATTTCTTCTATGTTGGCATAATTCCCCGAAACGAGACGTAACACATACCATCCATGCTCAATATAAACGATTTTCTCAATCTATAATAAATTAAATTGTCTGTCGCGCTTACAGCGGAAAAGCAACAAGTGAACTGAATTTCCGATATGCCTACAACCCATGAGCATGTTAATCTTATTCGTGTTGGCAGTTGTATAACAGAACTTAGCGTCATATTGTCAGTAAAATACGTCATAGAACTATTCCTCAATAAGGTAAGATAAAACACCATTTTTATATATCTCTCAGCTGCGAAGCTAACACCTAACTATTAAATTTGTCACTGTATCCACACCACTTGACCAGGTATTGTTTATGTCGTCCACAGCCCTTCTCTGCTAAAATCTTATCGACTTTGAATAGGGTGTCTTTATTAACCGTACAACCAGCAATTCCTCCTCGTAAAAGGATCGTTATTAAGATCGCTTATACGGTAAACTGGTGATCTTCTTTTTATCACTGCACCAATTGTAAAAACTTCCTCACTCCAATTTGTTTCATATCCCTTCTCAAAGGTGTACTTAGTTCTGGCGATTCTGACGTGTTCACCGGCTTTATAGTTAGGATGACGTGATGTGCCTAAGCCTTTCGCGTGCAGGTTATTCCACACCTCTACAATGTTTTCATCGTTTAGAGCCGCAGGAGCCATCTTTATACTTGAATGAGGGCTGTTGCTGTAAGCAGTGACAAGTTTTTGGAGTACATCAATATACCTGTAGGAATTTCTGTAGGTAAAATAACGCCACATCCTTGTTTTCCATGTTTTACTAAATATTTCACCTAGAGATGCTTTTAAATCAGGGTTATTTGTTACATAGAAACTGATATTTTGCTTCTTGAAAAAGTTATGTACACTGACTGCCACGAACTCTTTGTCTTTATCCGTCTGTAGATTTGCCGGTGTATAATCACTTTCCTTAAAAATATAGACGTATACTTGCTGTCTTCGTTTTAAGTGTTCTGGACCACGCCCTCTTACTAAACACATCAATAACCGTTAGTATGTAGTTTTATCCGCTATTGTGTTTACTTAAGTTCGCATATCGCAACGATCCGCTTGCCACAACTCGTAAATGTTGCTCACAATATATCTACTGCGTGGAAACTTTTCTCTGACTAGTTTATGCACAGTATAAACTTCCTGTGCCTGCAGCCAATTTGTCACCTCACCATATTTACCTTTTACAACATTAGTTAAATGTGTTATTCCCGAAACCCCGCCGGATGCGAGGGATCATAGTATATAGCATCCATGTTATGTACGCGACGTACCCCAATCTAGTGAAAATCTTCTTCCTGGAGAAGTTCTTTTCGGTGTTTCCCTAGAGTCACTATGAGCATAGTAATTCTCACCTATAGTTGAGAGGGTCCGTTCAATATTAGGTAATACAGCAGCATCACATCTCGTATTTCCGATAAACTCTCGCGGTGTATTTATTTCTTTAATGTACGTCACAAACTGTCGCCAACGGTGCGAGTTTGTAATTTTTTGCTGCTTTAACGTCTCGTGAACCAGATCGATAATATTGCAATGAGGGATAAACTCACCTTTTATTATGACAGTACCTCTTTTATCTCAAAAAACACCACGGTCCGTATCCATCATACGTAAGAAAGCCTAACCTTTCTTCGTATATGAAGTTGGAAGCGTTAATACTATTTTGTCGTCTGACCTTTGCATTTCGGTAAATCTCAAATATCATCATCACCGCTAACTGTCATGCTAGCGGGTTGACGTAACTGATTGAAAAAGTGTAGAGATCTTTGAAGAACCTGATTGTACTGCTGCCATTTGTCATGGTCAGTCATTCTGGTTTTTAAAAACTTATCCATATCGTTTCCCAGCTGCGTTAAAATGTGGTTTTGTGTAACATCTGGCGTCTGCAAGCGTTGTATAAAATCCAGAGGTAGATTAATCTTCTTCAGATTGTGGTCCATAGTTACTGAAACAAGTTACCCAGAATTCCACCGAGTAATGGTCCTAACAGGAGTGGTAGAAATGCACTGCCCTTCTGTACAAGAAACTGTTTCTTCCCTTTATAGATTCACATCTCTGTTCCAAGCGGTTTAAATGCTTATGCTTATGTAGAGAAGCGATGCTTCTGATCTTCCTGACAGAGGTACATAACCTTTTAAAATGTTATGTGCACACTCGCGGATACACTCCATCTGCTTACTATCCAGACATTTCAATAAAGCGTCACGTTGACGTTTACTTAATCTGAATAATGCACGCAGTATATCGTTGTTTTCGATTAAAGCGTCAACCATCATATATAATGTAATCTTTATGGCTGTGAGGCTTAAACCCTTTTATCACTATATATACTTGGCAAAAACATTGAGGGGCGAATATATTTGTTTTATATCGTAG
>JARFJB010002532.1:52500-70000 GCA_036346205.1 Vesta saturnalis
AAATATCGCGGTCTGAGATGGTGGTCGGGGTATGTACACTATAATGATTTCCGTGAGGAGCTGATAAGAGTGCTGCAGCCCTATAACAAAATTCACGTTAAAGGCAGTGGAGAGCAACAGTTTTTAAGGTTTCTTAACAAACCAATAGTAAACCTGTCCGGGTCTGGCTGCCCGCCGCTTAAAAAGTTGAAAAAGGGAGCAAAAGTATATAGCTATTTAAACCATAACATCGTTAAGCCTATGTATGCATTGGAAAACGCCTTACTACTGCAAAACTGGACACAAATGGGATACAAATTCCAAATATGTATGCGGTACAAGTGTTGAGATGCTTGAAATCGATCCCTATCCACAAGAATGTGATCCCACTTGTATGTGCATCTAATCATCTACCCAGGCACGCACCTAGACCGTGTACAATTTTTATAAATACGGATACTGCAAACAAACCAGCTCAGCATTGGACCACTATCTACATTGACGAGAATGGTAATGGGGGATGTTTTGATTTCTTTAGACGAGCACCGCTAGGTTACCATTTATGTTTCCTTGAGAAGAATTCTAGATGGTTCCGTTACAACAAAACGACGCTGCAGGATTACCAGTCGGATGTATGTGAACTTTATACGTTAATATTTCTATATTTTAGATTAAATAATAATTTACCAATGCTTGATTTCTTGTAAATAAGTTTTTACTATACACTTAATTCATGATGAGATAACCAAGTTACTGTATAATACTTGTTTTTCAACCATTCTGCTCTGATAAATAAAAGCATTTTTAATAGTTTACTTGTTTTAATTAAGAGTTCCGTAACAAGTTCAGAGCATGATCAATTTCTATTGCAGAAAAAATTTCGGTGAAAGAAAAATCTGCAATCACAGGTATATTCTACTCTGTTTTATCGAGCTTATATCTATCAAGATAATCCTAGTTTGTCGTTGTATTTTAAATATTTACTAAAACCAACACGCGTATCGTGCATTAACAATAATAGTTTGAATATATCTGATTTATGTCTAATTACCTGCGTACTTAATTGCCGCTCATTTATTTATTTTAAAGTAATTTGTGTGTGCGTGTGTGTATGTGTGTGTTGATGTGTTCGTGCGTTGCTTGGTGTGTGTTTCGTATACTTGCGTGTTTGTCGTGTGTTTGTGTGTCGTAGTGCGTCGTGCGTGAGTACGACGTGCGTATCGGTCTGTGCGCGCGTCGTTTGCGTGCGTGTAGGCGGTGTGCGTGCGTACATACGGCGTTCATGTGGCGTGTGCTGTGGTGCGTGTGTCGTGCGTGCGTGTGCGTCGTGATGCGTGCGTGCGTGATTTGTGTAGTGTGTGCGTGTTGTCATGTGTGGTTGTGTGTGTGTGTTGGTGTGTCGTGGTTGCGTGTGCGTGTGCGTGTGTGTGGTGTGTGGTGCTGCGTGTGCGTGTCGTTGCGTGTGGTTGGCGTGTGCATGTGCTGTATGCTGTGGTGCGTGTGCGTGTTGCGTGTCGTTGCGTGTCGTGCGTGTTGCTGTGTGCGTGTTGTGCGGTGTGTGCGCGTGCGTGTGTGTGTAATTGGACATACAAATAAATCAGGTACAATTTTCAAATATAAAGGTGTTAACCGCTTTGATAGAGAATCTGCCTGTATAAAAAACGCTAGGGTAGAAAATGACTATTATTTCACCTAATATTTAGACCTTAATGTTTTTTGCAGCAGCAAATTTTTTAAATATTTGTAAGCACATTGATTAACGCGATGTCGACGACTGATCGCCAATTTTCCAATTAATATAAATGAAGTTGTATAACTGGCACGCGAACGATTCCCTTCTTACAAGACTACGGCCCCTTATACAACCCCCAATGCACAAATAAATTAGGTCAAAATCGGTAGATGAGATTTAAAAAAACGCAATAATACTTATGCAATCTCCTTTGATAAAAACGGATCCTAATTAATAAATGATTAAATATTTTTATTCTCAGGTGAAAAAATACGATCCTTACGTGGGCGTGTAAAAAAGTGAAAGGTGAGATGTCCCAGGGGTGACGTCACAAAAAAAACAAAATGGCGGAAGGTGTCTCATTACTCTTATATATTATATTGTGTTCGTAAAATTCAATATTGTTTTTACTCGTCTATTGAAAGAAAATTTAATTATTTTGTATGTTGTACGCACCTACTGCAAAATATTTGTATTTTATGGGAAAAAGCCACTTGTTCTTTTACGTTTGAAGACGTATAACTTTATTTCGTGACCAGGGGACGTCCTATGTCCTATTAAAGTAGGCAACAAACTCACTGGTGGTAGATTCCCATATTCTATTCAACCTTGTTCACAAAAACTTTGTGTCATAAGTTCTCTGCTTAACTAAATCTTCACAGCCTCCTATCTCATAATGACGTTTTCAGAGAAGTGCCCTTTTTCCACTTAACTAATCATTTAAGTTGATCTATAATGCTAGTTTTTGTACAATTTTATTGGAATAAATTAAACGTTGTTAGTACTTCAGAGTGTTAATTGGCATAAGCGACACCTATAGATAAACTGACACGTGAAAGTTGCTTTCACCCTGAACGTGGGTAATCAGTACAGCACCAATTACCAGTACTGGAGACCTGGAGTAAAATGCTGAATCCCACAAATGTAGTCTATAAGAAACTGGGGATGAGATTATAGAAATGGGGGTTGAAAATGGACTAATTGATATTGAAAATGTGGTATGCAAAATTTAAAATTTTTGTGAATTAATATCATCCTGCTACTGTTGACAATGGTGCAAGTGTCATCGCAGTATTTTACATTAATACAAAGTTAATTTCATAAACCCCCTGAGTAATGTAATATATTAGCATGGATATTCCAGCGGCGTACCTTCTTATCCCATCACATTACTGCGTTTAACGTACGCAAGAAATGTTCACCTTTCTTTTTATTTGCTAAAAGAAGCGTTGATAATAATTCAAAGTCGGTCAGGCTTTTGCGTTTCGCATCATCATTGGAGTTGGCGCAGCTGTTTAGAGAAATGAACACATCTCTGAAGTAAAACATCTGAACACTGGATCTGTGAGGATTAATAAACAAAAATACGTAATACAAAATAAAATAAACAGCTTAGTATCATCATCAGCGGTCGATTGCTGTTGATGATAGCTTAGCTATTGAAACGCGTTCGGTGTTTTTTCATTTTGTGTGGTACGTGGGTGTATTTTGATTGTTATATCTCTGAAGTAATTGATTATTAGTTTCACTATCCAGGTGCGATGAAATGTTATTTTGCGGTACATCTAGTGAGTGCATGCGTTGTATAAAATCCTGCGATAGAAACATCATCTTTTCAAGTAGTCCACATCTATTAAACAGACTTAGGATTTCTCAAATAGGTCCAAAAGAAAAGGAACAGTTCTGCACCAGAAACTATTCTTTTCGTTCACTTATTCTTCTGATCAAAGAGATGAGCACAACCTTTTAAAACGTTGTGTGACACGAAAATTCAGTGCAGCTCATCGATATCCAACTACTTTAATAAAGCCGCACGCTGATTTCATAACTTGATAATGTGAGAAGGATAGTGTCGCTTTAATTTAAGACGTCAGCCATCGTCGTATAGCACGTATTCTTCGTGACTTTTTGAACACACACACACACACACACACACACACACACACACACACACACACACACACACAACACAACAACACAACACAACACACACACACACACACAACAACACACACACACACACACACACACACACACACACACACACACACACACAATGATATATATATATATATATATATATATATATATATATATATATATATATATATATATATATATAGGTATGGGAAAAGATGTTTTGGGTCTGACTTATAATAAGCTAGAAAGAAACCCAATAAGCATTATATGAGTGAGAGAGACATAACATTACCGATGTTGCCACTTGTACATATTTGCATATAGGCACAAAATATGAACTACTTCAGTCTATCTAGCTTCAACATTTCTAACGAAACCAAAGGAATTACGAAGTTGATTGTAATTGCGAATTTATGACATGGTTCGATTACTACTCGTAAGAAGAAACTTACGAGAGCTACAAACAAGAACATTAACATTCACGTTTATAGTATCACTTAAGTTTAAGGTTTAACTTTAGCATTATAATTCTTATTGAAAAATCAACTATTTTTTAAAATGAACAGAACACACTTTTTTCAAAACTATTTTATAAGATTTTCGAAAATACCTGCACCTTGCGCAGTTGGTCTGTTTTCAAAGGAAAAAGCAAACCTATCCATTATTTCTTGTGCAGTGCTTCCTGAATAATACCACTTAGTAATCTGTGTTTTTTCTTCAGTGGAATACATGAGTATTATGTCGGACTTGCAAAAACACTGATTTTCAATTCTCGTTGACAGTAGTAATTAAATGTGTTATTGATACTAGCCTACTCAAAAGACATCAGCGCTTTTAATTTGTTGTGTATTCTATCTAACTTAGAACCTCTAAGTTTCAATATGTTTGTATTATAGCGTACTACGTCCGACGTGTTCTGTTTTTAATTGAAAACTCTGTTGTTGGGATGTAGCATCGTTACATCCCTCCTCAAAAAATTGCTTTACTAGATGCTTTATCTGGACTCTATCACGCGGATTCAAAGTTATGTAGTAAGCGTTTTTTCTTCAGTGGAATACATGAGTATTAGTCGGACTTGCAGAAACACTGATTTTCAATTCGTTGACAGCAGCAATTAAATGTGTCCTTGATACTAGCCTACTCAAAGACGCATGTACGGCATCAGCGCTTCTAGTTTGTTATGCATTCTATCGCACTTAGCACGTGAACTGATTGTACTGTCTTTGTTTTACTTATTATAAGTCAGACCATGATAATATTTTCCATACCTATATATATATATATATATATATATATATATATATATATATATATATATATATATATATATATATATTATTGAAAAGAAACCCAATAAGCATTATATGGGTGTGCGAGTGACATAACATTACCGATGTTGCCACTTGTACATATTTGCATGTAGGCACAAAATATGAACTACTTAAGTCTCCTTCAATCTAGCTTCAACATTTCTAACGAAACCAAAGCAATTAAAATGATGTTGAAAAGTCACGTGTTCTTTGAAACTATTAAGTAGATACTTTACACTTAAACACTAAATGATAATACGTCAAACATCGAAGTTGATTGTAATTGCGAATTTATGACATGGTTCGATTACTAGTAAGAAAAACCAAGAAGATACTTACGAGAGCTACAAACAAGAACATTAACATTTACATTGGTAGTATAACTTAAGTTTAAGGTTTAACTTTAGGATTATAATTCTTATTGAAACACCAACTATTTTTAAAAATGAACAGAATACACTTTTTCCAAAACTCTACTTTATAAGATTTTCGAAAAGACCTCCACCTTGCGCAATTGGCCTGTTTTCAAAGGAAAAAGCAAACCTGTCCATTATTTCTTGTGAAGTGCTTCCTGAATTACACCACTTAAAAATCTATATTTTTGCTTCAGTGGAATACATTGGTATTATGTCGGACTTGCAAAAACACTGATTTTCAATTCTCGTTGACAGTAGCAATTAAATGTGTCATTGATACTAGCCTACTCAAATGACCCATGTATGACATCGGCGCTTTTAGTTTGTTGTGTATTCTATCTCACCTAGCACCTCTAAGCCCAGTATGTTGTAGTATAGCATACTACGTCCAACGTGTTCTGTTTTTAATCGAAAACTCTGTTGTTGGGACGTAGCATTGTTACATCCCTACTCAAAAAATTTCTTTGCTAGATGCTTCATCTGGACTCTATCACGCGGATTCAAAGTTGTGCAGTAAGGGTTTTTTTCTTCCGTGGAATACATGAGTGTTATGTTGAACTTGCAAAAGCACTGATTTTCAATTCTCGTTGACAGTAGCAAATAAATGTGTCATTGATACTAGCCTACTCAAAAGACGCATGTATGGCATCAGCGCTTTTAGTTTGTTGTGTATTCTATCTCACTCAGCACGTGAACTGATTGTACTGTCCTTGTTTTACTTATTATAAGTCAAACCAGCGATAATATTTTTCCATACCTATACACACACACACACACGCGCGCGCACGCACGCACGCACGCACGCACACACACACACACACACACACACACACACACACACACACACACACAACACACACACATCACACACACATATATATATATATATATATATATATATATATATATATATATATATATATAATATATATATATATATATATATATATATATATATATATATATATATATATACATCTCGAAAACTCTATTGTTGGGATGTAGCATCGTTACATCCCTCCTCAAAAAATTGTTTTGTACATGATTTATCTGGACTCTATCACGCGGATTCAAAGCTATGCAGTAAGCGTTGTGAGCCTATTGTGAGATATCCATCACAGAACTGTTAGTTTCACGCATCATGTCATTAATTATTAGTAAGGGTTTTATACCGCCAAATGCTGAAATTGCACCGGAAGGTCTTTGAATAAGGGTTACCAGTTTCTGTAGAACCAAGTAACTTATTCAAAAGCTGTATCGCAAACACGTGTGATTTTTTTTAAGAAATTTTACAATTAAATATGTTCCATAATCTGACGATCTAGCAACTACTGCGGAAAGGGTATGTTTGAGCTGGCCTCCCATCTTAAGAAACGAAAGGGTACTAATGCCCACACTGTTCTTTGAATTCAATTCAACACAGTTTATTAATAATTTTGATAATTCACAATTCATATAGATAATATAATAGAAAGTACACTTAAAATTAATCATAATATACAGAGTATCGTGTTTGTGTTGGTGGTGCTCTGCTCAGGAGTCTTCATCGTCTTCAGCGCGTGGATTTTTGTTGGGTTACGTGAAGTTGATGTTATGCCTGTTGACATTGTGTTGTGTAGCTGTCGGTTTCAGAAAAAAATATCATTGTGTGGGTGTTGTTGCTGTTGGAGTTAGTGCTGTGTGGACTGTTCCGTTGTCTCTCGGCTGGTGTATGTGGTGCTACTGCCTCGGACGTCTAAAATAAAAAGAAAAACGTATAAGTTTGGGCGTCATAGTTGCCTGTACAGCAATAGCGGGGCTATTTTTGTTCAGTAGTAGGATGGAACAATTAGGATATTAGGTGTAGGACACGAAGTAGTCATCGAAAATGGATACTGGTACACGTATCCGATGCATCCCTTCTCTTCGCTGTTCCGGAAAGTGTTTACCCGAAAAGGACAGGTACCTCCGGGGAAACCGCGTTGCTCGATGTGTGTGCTTCTTCCAACTCTAGGTTACTCGGCAGCTTACTTACGTAGCAGCTCTCTAACTGAAGCCCTATACCCGACATCGTGGTAACGAAGCTGGTCGTTTTATTCTTTTTTTTTAACGTTTAAGCGATTACTTTGATGTTCGCTGTTTCGAACGCAGACAGCGATTGATGCCCACACTAATATCACATTTTCTTAAATACCCGCGTGAAGTAAAGGACATATAAAGCTAATACTTTTTTATTTTACAGGTTCGAATATACAACTTAACCATTGAATAATAGACCTTCAACATCTCGCCTAATATTGTTTTTAGCGTTTTGATTGAAGTGTTTTGGGTTTAAATACCGTGGAAATATTTTAATGGATTACAATACTTGATTACTTTAAGTATGTCTTGAATTTATTTTTACACGTGTTTATTTTTTCCGTACTAAGGTTTTATAAGCGTTAATTTAACTCGTTACGACATATTGCGGCACAGCTCCAGCACAAAGGAACGCACAAGGTCTCGCGTTTTGTAACGAATATGTACTGCTAACGTCATGTTACCTTATACTAATATTATTATTTTCAATAATACAAATTGCATTATAAAACATTAAATACGGCATAGTAGATTCGTTATACTGTTGGTGTGTTAAGCTGACATGAAAATGACTGCTTTTATATACTACCAGACCAAAATAATTTTGTATCGTCAGGCACGAATTGCTTCAATATGTAAAAATTGTGGATTTACGTTTGGCTAGAAAGGAATTGGAATGATTTGTTTCCATTCATTAACTACAACATAAATCTGTTGTATTAAACGAAAGATATGATGTTTATTATATCCGTACATTTAAAAAAACATGGTAATAAACGGTTCTACATAGGGGTCTACATACTTAACGTGCTGGATTTAATCTAGCGATTCTTTCCTAGAAAATAAATTACACAACAAATAATACTCCAATTTATAACCCTATTCATATAGTGAATGAAATATTACACATCGTTCATTCTGCACTATTCGTTTATTCACAATAAGCTGTATATCAAAGCGACTGTATAAAATATAGGTTCTCTTTATGCTGAACCGTGTCTGTAAATTTATTGCCTCAATATATTTATATGGAAGGCAATTTTGTAAGGAGAAGCTTTTCCCCTAATACGCTGGCAGCAATAGTTTGCACCGATAATAGAAACATATTACCCTCTCACGACTTCAACGACTCGTAGCCATTACGGAAAGGCTGGTTTATGGTGTTAATGCGCTCTATTACCTCCGCAGTGAATTACGAGGAGCAAAGTAGACATACATTTAGTAATGAATTTGAATACCTTCAATAATGAACTCGGAAAGGCTAAATTTATGCAATCCAAATATTTCCTTAGTCTGTTGTAAATCTTTATAATTAATTTTTAGACTTTTTATTTTTAGGTGTATACAGGAAGAGTAACAGCAGTCAAATATAATCTTGGCCAGAGGAGTCTCTAGGGTCTAGTTCACGCAAACACCGACTATACAATAGCGCCCAGATGGCTAACCGGAAGAACCTTCCCTATAAAGTACTTTTGTAACCACATTACACAGCACACTAAGGAATCTACTAAAACATTACCGAGCGTATGCAACAGCAATACACTTCCTAGATTAGATTTAAAGTTCTTTTCTAATCTTCACTGCAGTACATATAGTAGTGCAGTTAAATAAGAGCTTCACATATTTAAATATTTGATATACACTTTTTAATACGCAAGTTTTAAAATACTACAATGTATAATTATTGTAAGCATAATAAAAAATTCCTTAATTATGGCAACTGCATGTAATCACGGCTGAATATATGGAAATGCCATGCCTTTACAGATATTCTAAAGCGGAATCTTAATTTATGGAGATGAAATTTGTTTGAATTTTCTTATGTACTTGAAATCCTTAGGTCATTGCATTTATTGAATTTCTCTTACGATACTAAGTGTACAGGCTGTCCCAAATTCGAGGGCAAGCATGGGGATCTCGCTTATTATAAGAGATAGGATATAGGTTTAAATTCCGCATTTTTGCTAAATTCGATGCCGAGTAATAATCTGAAAAGAAATTTGAGCTAACTCGAATGGATTTGGTTTTATGCTCAAAAAACTAAAAATTTCGATTTTCGTCTTATTATTAGGAATTTTCAAAATTCGATTAAACATTATTAAGGCACCTTTTTACGCACAATACTAATACGGTATTAAAAATATTATGTGACGTTTCGTTTATTCTGAACCATCATCAGGTTTATTTTTTCTTATGGGGGTTAAGATATATTTTTATGTCGTTGGATGGAGAATGTTATGCTGATTTTAGCAATATATAACACTTTATGGTTTGATCGACTGCGAACTAAAATAATGAGAAAAATACGAAGAACAAGATTCCGCCTTCTTGGATCCAGCAAGGAATAATTACAGTAGTTCTACTTATTTAATTTGTTAAACTCGTTAGAACATCCAAAAAAATATAAAAACATTTAAACAATTTAAAAAAACATTAACAAACAACTCAAACAAGTATGTCTATGTAACACGGTCATAATAGCGACAACGCAAATTTATCGATAGGTAACAACAAAATAATTACACAGACAAACAAATAAAAATTATTATAATAAATGTTCGAACAAGTTTCCTCCTTCTTGAATACAGTAACGAATTCTTCTTCTACAATTGTTTACGCTTCTTTGAATGGTTCGCCTGGGAATTTGACGAAGTTCATTAACAACCCTATTCTGGAGTTCTTCTATATTTTGCGGTGGCGTCTTATAAATCATATTTTTTAAATAGCCCCAGAGGAAGTAATCTAAAGGGGTTAAATCTGGACTTCTTGCTGGCCACCTAAGTGGTCCCCTATTTCCCATCCATTTATCAGGAAATTCGCCGTTAAGATATTCACTTATTATCGCAGCATTATGAGGAGGAGCTCCGTCCATTTGCCACCAGAGAGTCCATCTTTCGTTTAGCGGAACATCATCCAAAAGGTCTGATATTTCGTGTGTTAGAAATGCGAGGTAGCGTTGAGACGTTAGGATACCTTCGTAAATAATTGGCCCAAGGAGCCTATCCTTCCAGATTCCAACCCACACATTAAAGGACCGGTGGCCTTGTCCTCGCATTTGCCTGTTAATTCGTGGATTTTCAACGGACCAGTAGTGCTCGTTATTACGATTAAACATTCCATTAGTGGAAAAATTGCACTCATCCGTCCAAATTATTTGATTGAGAAAGTTGCGATTTTCCAGCATTTTGGTATTAAGTTGGTTACAAAATCCAACCGTCTCATATCGTCCCCAGGCCGAAGAGTTTGACTAACGTGTAACTTAAATGGTTTATAACGGTGTTGCTTTAACACTCGCCAAACTGTCGTTTTTGGCACTTCAATAGTTTGCTCTATTTCTCTGGTAGATGTTGAAGGATTTTCTTGAACCTAAGATGGATAACATAAAGTCATAACTCTCCAAAAAAATGTCTGCTGAAATTAGCAGTGAAGTGAGTGGAAATTCTTATAATTAGTATAATACTAACAAATAGTACCTGATGTAATATTTCTTCTTCGGCATCTCTGTCTAGTCTGCTACCATATGCATTTCGAGGTTTCTGAAAACATCCAAATTCTCGCAAATTTTGGTCTAATTTTAAAAATATCTCTGGTTTGGTTGCTGCCTCTCCGGATATTCCTCTAAATATCTTTGTTCTGCTCTGACACTATTTCTATTGCAGCTATAAAATATCCTTATCATGTCTCGTTTTTCTGAATTTGAAAACATTCTAAAGAAACTTGCAAATTTTAAAGCACTAACACGAAGGATCTTGCAGTTATTACCCTTTTACAATTAGAAAATGACATGACAAAAGCCAACTCCTGAGTTTTGTTTGATTCATGAGTATCGTGATAATGTAATATTTAGTTTTTAATTTAAGAGTATTTTAGTTCGCAGTCGATCAAACCATGAAGTGTTATATATTGCTAAAATCAGCATAACATTCTCCATCCAACGCCATAAAAATATGTCTTAACTCCGATAAGAAAAAATAAACCTGATGATGGTTCAGAATAAACAAAACGTCGCATAATATTTTTAATACCGTATTAGTATTGTGCGTAAAAAGTTGCCTTAATAATGTTTAATCGAATTTTGAAAATTCCTAATAATAAGGTAGCCAAACGCGAAAAACAGAAATCGAAATTTTTAGTTTTTTGAGCATAAAACCAAATCCATTCTAGTTAGCTCAAATTTCTTTTCAGATTATTACTCGGCATCGAATTTAGCAAACATGCCGAATTTAAACCTATATCCTATCTCTTATAATAAGCGAGATCCCCATGCTTGCCCTTGAATTTGGGACAGCCTGTACATAACGTTCTCAATATGAACACTGAAACAACTATGTGATTGCAAGAGCAAAAAATAAACGAGCTCAAAAAGCAGTAAATGTTTTAGTCAATCTACACCCTTTTAATTTCAAGTTGATACTACACAATTTTAAAATGACAATCAGTTTCGAATTTGCATTAAACAGTTTAAAATTGACATTAAATCATTTTCACTAATCAGTTTCAAATTGGCAATAAACTATTTCAGATTGACGTAAAGCAACAAATTTATTTAAGTAATTAAAGAAAAAAATGATTATTATTCTAAGGCATAACCAGCAACAAAACACTCCTTATAATATCATTTAGAATGTCATATTATCTATTCAATCTGACACATACGTAACACAACTAATAACACTAATTTTCGTTATATTGATACGTATTATACAACAACATACAACATAATTTTTTGTTCGTGCGGAATTTTCACTGACTCGTTTTAAAGAGAAAAGTGATACTCCACTGCTTTTTCTCAAAGTAAAAATTATTTTTGAAATCTTCATTGCTGTCTGAGAAAATCTGGTCTCTTAATCTTTTTTCATTTGACGTATGGTTTTCATGTAAAAAAATTAAATTCATTCATTTACAAGTTGTTATGGAATTGGGCATTATCAAGGATTAAAAACGTATCTAGTATGTAAGAAACAGATTTTGTTTTGTAAACATGAACAGGTTTGACAGGTATGAGTTTGCAGATATGCATTACATGTAAAGGATTGTTGATGGTAACGCACTGGAAGCCAGGCGGTTGTAAGAAGACCGTTTTCCAAATATAAATATTCTGGATGCACAAATATATTCAAACATGCATCGAAAGTTGTACGAAAAGGGAAGTTTTGAACCAGACAATCATCGAAAACGGGTACAACGTACTGTAAGAACACCAGAATTTTAGGTAGAGGTTTTGAATTCTCTTGAAGAAAATCCTGAATTAAGTACACGAAAAATCGGAAACAATTTGAATATCATACATATCTTAGTTTGGAAAATTATCCCTGACTGTTCATTACATCCCTACCATATCCAACGGGTTCAGGTTGTACTCCTTCGCGACTTTCCATTACGAACAAACTATTGTCAATGGTTTCTTCAAAGATTGTACGAAAACCCATTATTTGATACTGCAGTTTTATTCAGCGATGAAGCCAATTTTTCGAAAAACGCCATCCAAAACTTTCGCAATAATCATTTTAGGTTGAAGTAAAGCCACAAGTAATATTAGAATTACGTCACAGCAGCAGTTTGTCGTTAACATGTGGGTTGGAATATGCGGTAATTATTTAATCGGCCTCTATTTTCTTCATGAGAGATTGAATAACACAGTCACGGCATTTTCCATAGGGTACGTGCGTCCATGAGAAAAAGAGCAGAGGCATGCCTATTTGCAGGAGTTGGACATTTTCAACATCTCATTTAATTTATTTCTTTGCGCGTTCAGGTTAATTTTGTGTTAGAATTCCAAAATGTATTTAGATTACCTCAATTTTATAATTTTACCGTTTAAAAATTATTCTTTTAAGTAAAATTTAAAGTTACATAAATTGTTTACTTCTCGTAAGTGGGACACGAGATGCAATTAATGAATTTTATTTTTTTATGTGAAAACCGTACGCGAAAGGGAAAAAAAGCAAAACACAAGATTTGCTCAGAAAGGAATGAGATTTTCAAAAGTTATTTTTACTTTAAGAAAAAGCAGTGGCGTATCACTTTCCTTATTAAAATGATTCAGTGCAAATCCCGCACGAACGCCACTGGCAAGAATAAAACGTTATGTGGTACAGCAGAAAATGGATTTTGAGGCATAGAAGGTGCACAACTACGTTTAACAAAAATATTTAGGGTCATACCAAAGTTATCATAAAAAAAAGAACTTTTTCTTTAAACTTTACCTTACTTTACTTTACCTTTTGTAGTTCAAAAGGTAAGACTTCTAGGATATAAGTTCATATTAAGTTTTTTTCTCAAAATGGACACCTCCTTAAATATTAGCGTTTTATTAGAAACACCGTGTATTTTCAATCGCTGTAATCGATACTCTCCTTGAGTCATGTTTAGGCGATTTTTGTTGCCAAGGATTTGTTGAAGTTCATTTGCCAAATTCCGTTTAACTCCAGCTTTTAAAAACGACCAGGCCTATTCTACTGCATTTAGTGTATATTAAACCATCTAAATGTTTACGTAGACATTCCTTCCAAACGTTACTTTGATAAACATCTTGAAATCTTTCTTTAAGTTGTTCTAAGTAATTTTATTATTTTCCTGTGTATATTGTGCAATCAAACCACGATGTTCTTTAGTAATTCTTGTTCTCTTACTACCAAAGCTTTCACAGCTACTCACTGTTGTTTAACCTATCGATAAGCAGTACCTTTTTAGTACTTAACGCATTAGCTAGTGCTCGCTGATCTGCCTTGTTCTTGTACAGGGTATACGTTTAGTGCTAAGCATTATCCGCCATTAGTAAAAACTTTGGAAAATCTTCATTTCCCTCCCTGACGTCTATTGACGGATCGGTAGTTGCTGATTCTGTAGAAAAATCCAATGTTTTTGTGGATTTGTTTGCAACAAACTCGTGTCTCAATGATTCTGGAAAAGATGTGCCCCTAGTCAAATCTTCGTCATACCCTATTAAACCAATTCATTTTCGGTACAAGCTCTTGGAATCGATCATCAGTAGGCTTGATCTCAATAAGGCGACTGACCCAGACGGTATCCCAGCTATTGTCTTAAAGAAATGTTCCCTCGAACTAGTACCAGTCCTATCTAAGCTCTATACGATCTCTATGTCTTCTGGGGAATTCTCTTCATCATGGAAGTTAGCAAATGTTTAACCTATTCCCAAAAAAGGCGATAAGACCGATCCCTCAAACTACCGACCAATTGCCATCACTTCCATTTTGTCTAAAATTATGGAAAAAGCCATCAATCAGCATCTGCTCACGTTCCTTGAAACTAACAAACTCCTTAGTGACCACCAATATGGGTTTAGGAAAAGTCGTTCAACAGGCGATCTTCTTTCATATGTGACCCAAGTTTGGACAATACAGTAGAGCAGTCCGGTGAAACAGTTGTAGTCGCTTTAGATATCTCAAAGGCATTTGACCAAGTTTGGCATGTGGTTACTTGCCAAACTCACCTCGTTTGGGTTAGATGATATGCACATCAACTGGGTTTCTAGCTTCCTTGATAAAAGACGAATACGTGTCGTGGTTGATGGCTTTTTTTCAAAAGAAGTTAGCATTAACGCGGGCATACCACAGGGATCGGTTATAGCGCCTACACTTTTTCTGCTGTACATAAATGACCTTATTTCTTCAACAACTAACCCCATCCATTGCTTTGGTGACGATAGCACTCTTCACTGTAGTTCATCTCAGTCTACTCATGTCAAATCAAAAAATTAAAGCTGAAATGGCAAATTCAATCAACAAAGACATTCAACGTATTCTTGAATGGGGAAGCAATAATCTAGTTAAATTTAATGCTAACAAAACTCAGTGTTGCCTTATGTCCGCCAAAAAAGATCGATCATTTCCTGTTGTAAGTATGAATGGCTCAGTTCTTAAGTTTTCAGACTCTATTACTCTGTTGGGTATGACTGTACCTTCCAATCCCTCATGGGTTGACCATCTTCTGTCAGCTACCAAAACAGCTGCTCGTAAAATAGGCTTTTTGTACAGATCTAAGCAGTACTTTACCTCTCGACAACTCCTTCTGCTGTATAAGGCCCAAATTCGGCCTCATCTGGAATATAATTCTCACCTTTGGGTTAATGCTCCCCAATACGCTCTCGATATCGTTGATCGTATTCAAAAGAGAGCGATTAGGCTTATAAATGACCCGTCCTTAACTTCTCACATACAGTCCCTTGAGCATAGAAGGATGGTTTCAGTTCTTTCTTTGTATTATCGTTATTGTGCTGCTGAATTATATTCTTTGATACCATCTCTGGCTATCTTTACGAGAAATACACGGTTCGCTCATTCACATCATAAGTATGCAGTACAAATCTCCACTTGTTGTACCAAACGGGAGCAATCCACATTTTTCTACACGGCTTCTAAACTCTGGAATGATCTCCCTAGTACCTGTTTTCCTCTCACTTATGATATGAGAAAATTTAAGGTAGCTGTTCATAGGCATATATTGGCAATTCATTATCCCTCTATCCATCCTCCTAAGTGTTCCTGAGTGCTTTAGCACGATAGGCCTAATTTAGCCTGTTCAGGTCCACAATCATAAAAAAAAACCTTCATATACGTAAAGCGTTTTTTCAATAAACACACTATTTTACTACAATATAGACTTGCAGAAAACATTAGTTAAATTAATTGTTATTATTATTCTAATATTAATTATTCCAATCTAAAAGTTATCTGATAACTCGTCAATATGTTATTAATTATTATAGTCGGTAAACTGGATGTTTCCAAAAGAGATTAACGTTTATGTTAATACGGATCGTGAGATTTTATATCTTTGCCGTTCTAACACATGGCATTTCAATTAATTGGAAAGTGTGCATGCAGTATTTTGTGGCCGCTGGCAGTTAATTTAGGCACATGCCCAAGTCATAGTTGGCCCGGAATGGAAACATCCACTTAAGAGCGTAAGGCCGTGACACTTAAAGGAAAGCGTTAATTTGTACATACGCATATGTAATTGTTTAATTATAAATTAAACAATTTTAATTTTTTTCATTTACATAATTTAACGTCATTTTTTAATTGTGTATGCATATAAAACTATTCTTTATTTATATAGCAGAATAGAAATGCAATTTTGCACAGTTTGTCTATAACTAAGTGATTTATATAGTTGTACACATTCACAATTATTATTTTAACTTTGTATAATTTTACAAGCCTTTATTAATTTTAGTCATTTAGTAATCGTAAAATATCTGGTGTGGAACAACACACAACCTCCAACCTAGAAAGTTGAAATTAAAAGAAATTTAATAATTTTAATAATAAATTAAATAACTATGCAACTTATTTTTTACAACGTTAATATCGAAAATAGGCAGCATTGTAAAAACAGAAACGGTATACTATGTAAGATGAAGGGTTAAATCTTCATGCAAGATAGACGTTAATATAACTATAGATGCTAACATAAAGAAATTCCAAAGCCGCCTGCTTCTATAAAATACCGATAATACAATTTAAGCATTTTAAATCCTTAATTAATCAATTTTAGACATAGCTTGCTTTACATTAAGAAACTAGCGCTATGGTCACAATACACCCCGATAACCGTTTACGATATTTATTTAAAGGTAAAATTTGTATAAAGAAAAACTTTCTTTGTCGTCGAAAAAATGTAGTATTTGTTTTTTGAAAGAGTAGACCGAAAATGTAGTACCGTGGACAATAGACATATAAATACTACGCATTTAAAGTCATGCTAGAGTCACAAAACGTTTCAGCATAACGCAAAATTTGTCCCGAATGTGGCGGTATTCGTTGAGATAAAACGTCTCGCCTTAGTACGTCCACGTGCCAAATTACACGATGACACAATTCGTAATGTACGAAATATCGCAAAAAAACCTCGTCGGTCGTGTCTACTACATCTCCACGAAGACGGTCTTCGATCTTCTTGCGGTAACCTTCGACGGACGGAGCGTGCCGAGATCGGTGACCCATCGACGCCGATCGGACCTCTATCTTGTAAGGTTCACGAGACATGAGCATTTTCTTGAAAAAATTGCATTTATGAGTTTTTTTAGCCCCGTAACGGGTAATTTGTCCCGAAGATGGTCG
>JARFJB010002532.1:77500-82500 GCA_036346205.1 Vesta saturnalis
TGCCTTGTTTCAATCTCTGTACACAAAGGACGTTCCCGAATTAATTTTTACGTTAAGATTACACACGTTTTCCGAGAAATGATGTCTTATTTAAACATTAATACTCGTCGAAATCTAAATAGAAACATAAACAGGAGGTATCCACATTCCGAAAAAACTCCATAACTTGTTAATTATTACAGACATTTTAAAAATATTGCAGTTTATACACAGGACGTTTCAATATTTAAAAAAAAAACACTAGTTATGTTTTTTTTTAAATAGAATCTGCTCAGTTTGATTTTATTTTTGGTTTCTACGCTAAAGTGCGAATCACTTTTGTGTAGGACTTTTTTTACCGATCTGCCATAAATTTTGATTTGTCCGGCTTATTTTACCAGGAATTTCGAAATGCAGAGTTCTGTTCAAAAATGTGTACCTTCCAAGTCGTTACAGATAGGTCATAGTAATTAACCACGTTTGACTCCTGAATGGTTGCGGCATATTTTAAGTGTATAATCAATAACCTGCTCTGTCGCATGCGTATACTGAGATTTTTTAAACATGACAAATTAAAAATATCAAAAACTCATTGATTCAAATGGCATCCCCTATTTATAATTGTATGCACTGGTCAAAAGCTTTTTTGATAAGCTTTCCATCCAAAAAAAGTCCAATGTAAAAATCCAGGTTGTTATTCTAAAAAAACTAAACTTCGAGAAACGTTTCTGCTTGAAGCCATAAAAATCGATTGGGCCTTACGTAAAAAAAATGTTAGCTCAGAAAATCCACAATAGAGTTACAAAGAAATTGAGGCAAAACCTAACATCTCGCAAAGTCACAAAACGTTTCAGCATAACGCAAAATTTGTCCCGAATGTGGCGGTATTCGTTGAGATAAAACGTCTCGCCTTAGTACGTCCACGTGCCAAATTACACGATGACACAATTCGTAATGTACGAAATATCGCAAAAAAACCTCGTCGGTCGTGTCTACTACATCTCCACGAAGACGGTCTTCGATCTTCTTGCGGTAACCTTCGACGGACGGAGCGTGCCGAGATCGGTGACCCATCGACGCCGATCGGACCTCTATCTCGCAAGGTTCACGAGACATGAGCATTTTCTTGAAAAAATTGCATTTATGAATTTTTTTAGCCCCGTAACGGGTAATTTGTCCCGAAGATGGTCGTGGTCGTCGAGACGAAACGTATCGTCTTACTCGTGTCTATTACTCTATTACTCTACGGGAAATAAGAAAGATACGGCAGATCGTCGCTTGCAGGACGCGAGTTAGGGGGGAGGCTAATTTTCGAACTCACGTCCTTGTTCTAGTTTTCGAATTATCGACGTTTTTCGAGTTAACAGGAGTTTGCGTTAAGATATATATATATATATATATATATATATATATATATATATATATATATATATATATATATATATATATATCTTTATAGAGGAAAGCTATGTAAAATTAAATTTTCTTTCAAAAGTATGTCAACACATCTTCTAACAAAATTAATCGTTATTCATATATTGGAAAAAAATGAACTAACACTTGCAATTATCCTGCAAATCCTTTACATCAAATTTCCTATCCTAGTACATAACTCCAATCAAACCTTATTTCCATTAAAGCTATTTTACGGTTATCTTTTTAATAGATGCGCAAAGATATTCCATTTCCCTCAATACAAACATACAGTCTTCGTCTAAAAGATAGTCCAGCACGACTTAGAATATCTGTATTTAATAAACGGAATATATCGCGTATTCTTTGTTTCGTGTCCTCCGCAGTTGTTGGTCTAAGTTAATACACATTTTCCTTGACAAATCCCCAAAGGATAAAATCAATCGGAGTAAGGTCGGGCTCCATCCTGCTGCAGCGATATGATCCTTCGCGTATGAAATTCCACATTTTCCATCAGAAGTGGTAGATCGTTTTGAAGAAATTCTTGATATCTCAATCCATTCAAAACATCATCAAAAAAGAACGTACCGATTACTTGGTCCCCAAGAGTTCCGCCCCAGACATTCAATGACCATCTATTCTGATGGATCAATTCTGTGCATCCAATGAGGATTTGCACATTACTCTTAAATGTAATTTCATCAATAAATAAAATTGCATGCATAAAGTTCCATTCGTTATTAATCAAATTGTCCATGGTTTAACACAAATTCACTCGATTTTGAGAATCACCTCCAAAAAGTTCTTAATGTATCTCAAGGAGGTAGGGATGATAATTGTGTTTTAAGATATTTCGATTAATACTGGTTCGCGATATGTCAGTTTCTGCCGTCAGGAACAGACGGACCAGTATCCTTTTCTGTTCTAGAATTTAGAATCGTCCTTCTAAACCTGCGTATTCTCGATAAATTACCTGCAGCAACTGAGGTATGTGACTTAATGTAGTGTAGTGACTGTTGATTATTCCTGGCAGTATCTCATGAATTCGTCATAACTTTAAAATATTTTACATGCTCTGCATGCGGTTATGCCCATTACTTCGTTTTTTGACGGTGCTGTTCGCTGTTATCGCACTTGGTTTACTATTAAATTTCACACTTCTAATATGTTGCGGTTTCAAGTTGTTTATTTATAATACAAACAACCATTAAGATACAATTTCAGTCTTTCACTTTTCAGTTTTAGAAACTTGATTAGCCATTCAGCATTTTGCAAAGACTGAATAAGTACAAATGATAAATAAAATATAGATTGTAAGTTAAAGTATAAATTCTTCAAAAACGTTTAAAAATATTTCCTATCTGAGTGTCTCTTGATACATGCAGTTAAGCTTACGATATTCCATTTAGTGTGATTTCACTTTAAATTTAATAACAAAACTAATAAAAAAAAAGGAAGACGAAAAAATCAACCTCTACTCGATAGTTATTTGAAGAATTCTGAAATTGTACTTTCGGTGAATCGTTATTCAGTAAACTACTTTCAATGAACAGTAAATACAGCGAATGGTTTTCAATGAATTTTCCTAGATCTAATGCTATCACTTATTTATAGTAGGTTGCTATAAGAATAATATGTTTTATACAACAGTTCTGATGACCTGTTTCTGTGCATCAATATTTGAAATTCTTTCTTTTGCAAAATTTATAATACGGTGAAAACTAGCTAAATTTTTTAACGATGTCTTACGAAAATCCCAGGTAAATCTACTTGATCAGAAAGTATTTGTACCGTGAGGCGTTTCAACATACGGTACCATAATACCACACTTTTTAGAAGAAAGTCAAGAAACGTCACAATAAATTTCGAGCGTTAAAATCACGTACTAAACAGAAATTACTGCTTGCTTTTGTAATACATGAATCACACTTCACAGTTTTGAATATTACACATATTATGAGAAAATACGAAACGGTATAACAGCTTAATCAATACGTTACCTTTATACGTTACCACTATACTGAAAAAGAGGATATTTTACACAATGATGGACACTAAACCAGAACCTGGAATAAGCGACAAATGAAATCGAGATGCAATGTTACTGATTTAGAAGTCCATTCTTAGTCGATGTACTGCTGTGACATGCTGACATCATAAAACGAACAGTGAGATGTACTTACCTGGTGTAGCGTCCCCCAGGTACCTTACCTTGAAAAGTGTAATTTGAACTTATTTGCCATAATGCAACTTTGAGAACAAAACAATCGCGAAGTGATTTATATTGACTTTACTGACAATAATGTTACTATTACTCAAATTACCACTATACTGAAAAAGAGGATATTTTACACAATGATGGACACTAAACCAGAACCTGGAATAAGCGACAAATGAAATCGAGATGCCAATGTTACTGATTTAGAAGTCCATTCTTAGTCGATGTACTGCTGTGACATGCTGACATCATAAAACGAACAGTGAGATGTACTTACCTGGTGTAGCGTCCCCCAGGTACCTTACCTTGAAAAGTGTAATTTGAACTTATTTGCCATAATGCAACTTTGAGAACAAAACAATCGCGAAGTGATTTATATTGACTTTACTGACAATAATGTTACTATTACTCAAATTAATTGACTTTCCTGGCAATAATTAAAATATTAGAATTTATTTGCAAGTCTGACATTTAATTACTCGTAAACCTCAAATCCGACGAAACGAAGTGGCCGTCTAGTGGTAGGTACACTATGCTATTTGAATTAGATAGACTGGATCAGGTAAGCGGTGCATCATGAGGGGCAGGTAAACAATGAAACTACTCAAATTAGAATTAACGAGCGTTGCGCAATGCTGGTTCGGCCGGTTAATATACTATTGTGGGAAAGAAACACCAATAAAACCCACTTTATTCATAAATAAGTAATTGCACAAGTACATTAATAAATCAAATAACACAAAAAAAAACAATTAAAGTGTTAAATATGTAACAAAACACCATTAAATCAGGTTTAAAGTGAGTACAAATTTATAACATTAAGAGAAAATAAATAAAAAGTAGTTTAGTTATACATAAACAAAAAAAAACTTGTAGTCACACCCACAATCGTGTTATAAATAATCAGAGTAAAAATCGTAATACCAAATATGTGGCCCTTTAAAACCAATCATGCCGGTCTTTAAGTAAATAAGCACATAAAACCATAAGACAAATTACGGTACATATAAAATACACGTACACAATTGTTTGGTGACTACTAAAGCACAAAATCCATACGATTAATTACAATCAATTGCACATAAAGAGAAATTAGTTCACAGGCAAACAATTCTACTTAGCAAACTAACACAAAACAAAACTCATTAAAACAAAGCCTTACAATGGTAAGTTATAAATAGATCATAACATCGTTACCGGTATATACGTTTCAGTGCGTTAGAAAAAATACGGCACCCCTTTCTGAGGTTATACATTCATCTATACAATAATAAAAACAAAACTGGCAGTGTTTAATGGTGATCTGGACCCGGTAGTGTGTACTTACTTGGCAATTTCCTTTTACAATTAATAACCAAGCGGTATCATGTACCCGTTCACTAGCTCACCT